>CAUYLG010072405.1:0-76009 GCA_963573385.1 Cacajao melanocephalus | reverse complement strand
ATATAATATATAAATATATAAATATAAATATATATATTATATATATATATATTTTATAAAAATATATATAAATATAATATATAATATACAAATATATATAGTATTAATATATAAATATATAAATATGTAGTATTTATATATATAATATAGTATGCTCTACCTCTTTCCTAACATACCTATGTGTGTTTGTATATATGTATATATATGTATGTATATATGTATATATATGTTATATATATAAATATATATAACATATGTGTGTATATATAATATATAAATATACATACATGTATATTATATACACATGTAAAAATGTTCATTTTGTCAAAAACTTTTTTCAAAGTTTTTTACATATATACACATATGTAAAAAAGGTTCAAGAAGTATAATCTATATATATACACAAATATATTAGGAAAAAGGTAGAGCATACTGTAGCATTTACCTCAATGTATGTTCATGTATTTCTTCAGAAATGTATTTGGATACGTAACTAGGGGGTTGTGTTCTATCTTGCTTTGAAAAATTATAACACTTTCTTATTTAAACTTATTTCTGAATTTTTTTTAATTCAAGAAGTTCCTGAAAATGGCCTCATCTTACTTTGAGACTTTATTTACTGTTCAAAAGAAATGAATAAAGCAAAATTTGACTTGTGAAGTTTCTCCTGATGGGCAATGTAAAATAACTTTACAAAAACATATTCACTTTCATAAAACAAAGTTACTATCACTTTTAAAATTAATTTACATAATTAAGGAAGTTAAGCAAGAAACCAAGGCTACATTCCTCCTTGGATTTAATTAAAACAGTGTTTTATACCTTTGTTCCTGAATTTTATTTCTCAACCAGCTAAACAGAAAAAGAAAAAAAAAAACTAAATTGCCCCCAGGGTGACTTTGCAAAGGGTTCTGTTAATTTAATTAATCTATCTTAAGCCTCCCTAAATTCAGTATCAGCCAACATGGATCAGTAAGAGAAAGGACAAAGCCATGAAGTCCTTTCTGCAAGGCTGAGGTCCATTTAGATGGAGGAAGTTGATAAATGAAAAAGAATCTCCTCTTCCTCACTTTAGAGATGTAAATTAATGCTTTCCAATGAACTGTTAATCACTAAACTTCCATGGTTCACAAGTTGCAGAATTCTCTAGAAATGTAGGGTCATTTAAATGGATTATAAAAATTAATGTGAACTCAGATTATGCACGATTTTTCATCCTTACTAGTATCAATAAAGAATGTCATTTTTCTTGTGCAGGCAAGGGAAGAACTTCTCTCTACAACTAACAAATCTCTACCTTGTCTTGAATACCCACTGATAGGATACCTCCCCTGTAAACTCTTCCTTGGCAAACACAGGCAGTGTTTAGATTTTTCCTCTTTCTGCACCTCAGAATACTTACTTGCATTATGAAATATGGAATTGAAGTTATTTGTTTACATGTGTCTTATTTTTGCAAGGCATTGGAGGGAACAACTTATTTTCCACTGAGCTCTTTATTTTAATTATTTCATTTACCTTTCTGCCAAAGAAGAGAAACTCATTGAATTTATCTCAGTTAATTGGATCTGACTTTAAGGCATCATTTGGATCTTCAATAATAATATGGTTTTATGTCTGTCTGGTATTGTTTTTTTTGGATTTCTTTGCCAATAGTAAGGCTTAGGCCATATGTGGTTATGATACTGGACCAATTGTCGCATTGAGCTAATGTTTATAATTTCTTTGAATAAATATAATAATTGATCCATCAAGTTTTAAAACTTAAGAAAGTTACATTTGTATTATCTGAGTTCGTTTGTCAGGAAACGAATCATCAAGACTTGCAGACAGAATCAAGGAACTGAAACATACCAGATCATTGCATTCAGTGAGATGCCAAACCCTTCACCCACTACAACTGCCTGCATGACCACCTGCTTCTTGCTGACCATCTCCTCTTGCTTATGCCTCCTTAATTCCTGTTTTGCTGCATATGGTTATGTTTCTTCCCTGCTATATAAACCACTAATTTTACTCAGTCAAGGAGCTGGATTTGATACTGATCTCTCATCTCCTCAGCTATGGCACCCGATTAAAGCCCTCTTTCTTGGCAATACTTTTTTTCCCCAGTGACTGGATTTCTGTGAAGTAAGCAGCAGGACCTAAACTGAACCCCGACTGTTTCAGTAACATTTATATGTGGGAAGAGCAAAAAATGGGTGTGGAGCACCAGTTTCAGCACTTACTAGCTGAGTAACCACAAGCAAGTTATTTAACTATCCTGAACCCTAGATTTCTCATCTATAAAGATTAATGCCTACCTCCAGGGTTGTATGGAGAGTTAGATGTGTATGGAGGTGTCCACGCACACACACATACACACACTTAATATATCCATATTTTAATATAATCGTGTGTGTGTGTGTGTGTGTGTGTGTGTGTGTATGTGGTCAATAAATTATATTCATTGTCCCCTTATTTTTCTCCCCAATGATTTTCAATTGTAACTCAGGACTGTGGGGATTTCCAGTACAGCAATAGATTTCACAGAAAATAATACTGTGTCACAGAAGAAGAAGAAAATACTTTTAGTTCTTCAACACAATTTTTGTTTGTATTTATCATGTACAACACAACGTTTTGAAAGATATATACAGTATATTTTGAAAGATCTATACACTGTGGAGTGTTTAGATAATTAACAAATACATTACCTCACCCAGTGATTATTTTTATGGTGAGAATACATCTACTCTCTGTGTTTTCCAAGAATGTAACTTTAACATGGTATTGTATAAAGTTGAGGTTAGGCTATATATTCAACCAAGAACTTAGCTATTCTTTACTTTCTTAACATAACCAATTTTTGTTTGCCTTTCCTGTTGTTTTCCGATAATATCCCTCACTGCAAATCTCTTTTCTTGCACAGACGATAATAAAATTTAAGTATATTTTGTATACATGTATGATGCCAAAAGATTCTGCACAGAAACAGTCAAAACAACATGCTTACAAAGGATAAAAGCTGAATTATTATCAATTAATATAAAAACTGAATATCAAAGCTTGTTACTGCAGTCATGTGCCACTTCACAACAGGGATACATTCTGAGAAATGCAATAATAGGTGATTTGGTCATTGTGCAAATATCCTAGAGTGTACTGACAATAAAATAGATGGCATAGCCTACTACACTCCCAGGCTATATGGCGCCACCTACTTCTCCTGGGCTACAAACCTGTACAGCATGTAACTATATTGAATACTATAGGCCATCGTAACATAGTGGTATTTGTGTATCATATATAAATACAGAAAAGTTACCATAAAATATGTTATAAGAGATAAAATATGATACACCTGTATATAGCACTTACCATGAATGGGGCCTATAGGCCTAAAAGTTACTCTGGGTGTGTCAGTGAGTGAGTGGTTAGTGAATGTGAAGGCTAGGACATTACTACATACTACTGTAAGCTTTATAAGCACTGCACACTTAGGTTACTTACAGTTAATATAAAAAATTCTTTCTTCAATAATAATCTTAGCTTATTGTAAAATTTTTACCTTGTAAACTTTTACTTAACTCTTTGACTCTTTTGTAATGACATTTAGATTAAAACAAAAACATATTGTACAGTTGTGCAAAAATGTTTTCTTCTTTACATCCTTACTGTGTAAGTTTTTTTCTATTTTAAACTTTTTTTTTCTTTTTAAACTTTTTTGTTGAAGACTAAGACAGAAGCATACACATTCACCTAGCAGGGTAAAGATCATCAGTACATCAGTAGGTGACAGGAATTTTTCAGTTCCACTATAATCTAAGACACCGTTGTATGTATGGTCTGTCAATGGCCAAAGCATAGTTATATGGTTCATGACACTATGTTACACTGTACATTATTCAACTGTTTCCATCAGCCATTCTAAATTCTTCCTCTCATTGTACGTATAAAACTTAGGAATAATATTTCCTCTAAGGCTTTGCATACTATTTGGAATGATGTAGCTGGTTTATAATTTTGGTCGTGATGCTGGGGAAGGGCCTCTTGGTTTATGTGCACCACAGCAGAGTGCTCTGTACCAGTCGGTGGGTCTCTGTTCAGCTGCCTCATTTTATGCTGGTGAAGTTTATCTGCTGCTTCTTCCAAGAGCAAACAAAACATACATATTGTAATTCCCTTCCCACCAACTGCACCAGGTAATAAGACCTTTAATATTTCCCATGAGACATGAGGTTTAAATATTTCTTTTTGAAGTCTTGTAGGTTTCTAGAATATGCGGTTATCTGAAAAATGATAAAGTACCTTTACTTACCATAGTTGTTATCAGCTGCATTTCATCTCAAAGGTCAAAAATTGAAAGAGGAGTAATAAAATCCACATATATAAAAAACATCTATATGTCATATCAAGGAATCACAATGTACCTCTTAGGAAATAGTAATATACAGAGAGATTGTCTCATGGGTTTCCCCCCAATTCTTAAATTTTTCCACATAAAAATAATAAAACCATAAGACTAAAAATAATGGAAATGTATGCATTTTGAGGTTATTAGAATCACAGGAAATGCTTGTTAAAAAAGAACCTTTTTGTCCTCCTCTATAATCTATTCAATAAGAAATGGGGGGATATGACCCTGTCTCTGAACTTGTAACTTCTGCTGATATGTGAAGTCCATTAAATTTTGAAAGCTGCTATGCTCTCCAAAAACACTTATGACTAAACACATTGGAATAAGGTTCAAGATACATTCTCTTTCTAGTCAA
Organism: Cacajao melanocephalus; assembly: GCA_963573385.1. Taxonomy (NCBI): domain Eukaryota; kingdom Metazoa; phylum Chordata; class Mammalia; order Primates; family Pitheciidae; genus Cacajao; species Cacajao melanocephalus. Next base: position 71,255 of record CAUYLG010072405.1, on the reverse strand, counting down.
CTCAAAGTTATGTTGGAGCTTCAGAGCATGGGCATGAATGTATGTGGTTTTACGTGAATGTATTGGAGAAGGAGGTGAGTGGAGTTTATTTGATGCAGAGTCATAATATCAACAGAAACTTAAATAACGTAAGAAAATATAAGGTAAATATTCCAATATATAGGAATAAAGGATATTAGCCTTCTTGAAGTACCAGTTTTGCCGTATTAACAGTGATCTTGGATTCAGATTTATAACCACATGGATAAGTCACAGGGGGCTGTATTCAGCACCAAATATTTTTACTTATAAGGCAGCATGGAGAACAGAAAATACCAAGCCTATCCTGAATCATCACAGCAGGAGTCTTCTGACTCCTAGGTCTGTGATCTGATGTCCATGTCATCCTGAATTTGGTTATGTATTCAGTCATGAGAAATAAGGCTGAGTCTGTGCCTACGATTTCAGCTCAGAGCTCTGGAGTCCCTTGAAGGCTTAAACCCCACAGGTGTGCACAAGAGGCCTTCTTCACAATCTCTGGAGTGCAGAAGACATCCCCTATCCCCACCATCCTCCAGGACAGCTGTGTCTCAGTGTTGATTCTCAGTACTTAAAAAACGCTCCCCACCACAGAGCAGGTCTACGTTCTTGGCCTGAGTTTCATTGCTCCTGGATCTGGTATAGGTATGCTCCTAATAATCTCTTGAATTCATTGCAGAAGGAAAGTATCTTAAACCTCAAAGCCTCGAGCTTTCCTGAGACTAGAGAAAGATTTTAGAACTGGCTGTTATTCCTTTCATTCTAGATCCAGAGCTAGACATTTGTCTACATCTTTCCAATTGATATCATAAATAAGATGATAAAGATAGCAAACCTAAGAGAAATGGTCAGAAATAGTTACATTTTCGAAAATGAAGAAGTAAATAAGTCCAATTTATGTCTTGTGACAAAGAAACTGGAATGCTACATAATACAACTTTTTAATAAATGATGTCCTCATCCAGATATATATACATACACGAACAAATCTGAATCTGGTATAGGTATGAGTAAACTTCTTGGACAATGACTTGAATGTTCTTACATTATGTGTGAAAGAAAGGAATGTCTTTTCCAGTTGAGCAGTTTGTGTTTATCCACATAGGGTGTGCAGGATAGCTGAAGGATTAGGTATTTGGTGAGACTTAGTTTCAGCTTACTATCTTAGTGAAATTCAGTAACTCACTAACATATATCTATTTATCTATCTATCTATATATATATATAACATACATGTTTTGTATATGTTATATATAAATACATGTTTTATAAATGTTAGTGAGTTACTGAATATATATACTAATTTTATTGTTAGTGAGCTGTTGAATCAACAAGATTAACATATATATACTAATAGTACATATGTAATATATATAGTGTGTATGTATATATATACTAATCTTGTTCATAGTTATTCCTACACTTGGTGAAATTGAAATATATGTTTTTAACAACATTCTGAATAGCAGAGTTTTTATTAACATGATTTTAGATGTATTTAAGCAGTGATTAGCTATGAACATAAATATTTAAGAGATTTGTCTCATTTGCAATTTCATTTTATTTGACTTTTAAACAAACAAACAAACAAAAAATCAAAACAATTATAGAAGCAATTTCTTTAGGGTTAGATAATGCATTTCCTAAATCACAACGAATGTACTTAGCTCTTACATTTTTGCCAGGAATCATTTTATAGGTCTTCAATATATTTCATAAAGTGTACCACTCAAGATTTATAGTGATCTTTAAAAGTAACCTTATTGGACAATGACTTGAATGTTCTTACATTATGTGTGAAAGAAAGGAACGTCCTTTCCAGTTGAGCAGTTAGTACTTAACTGTATAGGGTGTGCAGGGTAGGGGAAGGATTTAGTATTTGGTGAGAATTAGCTTCAGCTTACTAGCTTAGTGAAATTCAGTCATTTAAATGGAAAACTTGTTTGTTTTCAATATGATAATTAATATAGTATCACACTTCCTTCAAGCTCAAAAATGCAATATCAACTGGCTTTCTTTATATTGGGAGAGAAGAGATTTGTCCCTGCCAATTCCAGAAGTCCAAATTAATTTCTGACAGCTGGGAGATGGAGAGATCTAATGAGAAGTGTATTAATTCAGAGTATAGCCAGAACTAAACTAGTAATAAAGGAAGAGTGGCAGAGTGAAGTGCAATGAGATCTTCTAGATAAAGTCTGAATTTGAGCTCTGACTTGGTCACTAGGGACTGTGGCTTTATGCAAATGATTTAACTTTTGAGAGCCTCAATTTTCCTAAAAATAAAATAGATTGATATACAATCCAGGGAATAATTAGAAAAAATAAAATAATATTTCTTAAAGGTCTTTGTGTTTGTAAAAACAAAAATGCTACAGAACTACTATTAATGGAAGATATAGTAAATATGCTTATTTGAAAAAAGTCACACTTGTTTTACATAAAAGTAATAGCATAATTCATGCAATTATGAATCATGAAATGCATGCTTGTCACATAGGACATTGCAAGTAGAAAAATAAGAATGGTTTTTATGTGAACTTTGAGCATTCCAACAAACACTTAATGCCAACCTTATTTGGATCTGGTGTGATATCATTTGAAAGGGATATTCAGTATAAAAAAAATTACAATTTTATGAATAGAATAATTAGGCTCAAAATGCAAAAAGCGTTTTTTCAGAAGAAAATGTTAATGAGACCATATAGTATTAACTATAATCTGTAATCTACAGCCCCTAAAGGAAAAACAAGTAACCACTTTAAAAGCATTAGCTTTAAATTTGTTATCAGTCTATCTATTTTAATTTGGTGACCAAAACGTATAGTTTTCTAAATAATATGATAATGAGTCAGAAGCTCTGGTATTAAATATGTATATGGTCAACTTTGTATAGTGGTTCTCTTTTTAGTTACATTCATGTTACTGTGAAATCATTTAATATTTCCTCAGAAGCTGTTTTGTGGAATTGCTTCCATCTCCTACCTCATAGCTCTGGGAAGATTGTTTCACCAGCCTCTAATCAAAAGACTTGGAGTTGAAGTAGGGAAGAATTGGAAGGATACTATGTGAATAGACATCAAGAACAATTCTGGGGGGAAAAAAGAACTTACATAAAGTAAGTAATCTAATTAAACTAATTTGAATGTAAAGCACTGGTTTGTATTAACAATGAGAATTGGATGTAGGCAGATGTTAAAGTTTTCTTCTGTTAATGAAAAGGGAAACACAAATATTCTAGTAATTTTAAAAGATGTGATTTAAAGAAAGCATTTTAAAGAATCCCATGGTTTTGTAGCATATAGAAGACTTGTGTATAGGAGATCGTTAATATACACCTTCTTGATCGACATTAAAAATATCTAATAGTATTAAAAGTTGAAAAGATGTTTCTAGACATACTCCAAGGATACATAAAACACATCTACAAAAGAAAACTAAAGTAACAAGAATTTTTAAAAATTTACAAAGACTAATGAGACAGAATTATGACCAGATACCAGTAATACTAATAGATGTGAAAGTGTTTAAGTCTTTATGAAAAACATGACCATTAAAGTTTTGTTGTTGTTTGTTGAGAAAACCTGAATTTTCTCGGAATTATGAAATACGTAAGTTTGATAATTGCGCATTTTTTATTTCCAGTGATTTATTTTCCAGCTTTAGGTGGTTTTCTTATAGACTACACTGATTGATAGATACTTAGCTAAAAATAGAGAGGAACCCTCTGAAGTTAGCTGCATCTTTTTCTCTTGGGATAGCTCATTCTTCTCGTTGCAGCTCTCTACTCTCTGCTGCTCTGCCCACTTCTTCAAATACTACCCTTTTTCCCTGATTTCAGATAGAAACTTTGGAGCTCTCTAAAGGGTCCTGGTCTCAGGGTTGCATCCTGGCATCTCTGTCCAGATAGTAAACCAGGAAATCTTAAGTTATACCTCATGTATTTTTTTTTTCTCTTAGAGACTATTCCTCTATGTTGCCTGATGTCCAATGTCTGAAACTTTTTTTATATGTATATAATTTGTTTGGATATTTAGTGTTTTAAAGGACACAGTAATTTTACTTTCTGTTATCCATTATGGCCAAAAGAGGAACATTTTTTAACTTATTTTTTGTTTGTTCGCTAGTCTCATTATCTCTGTCATTTCAGAGCTGTTCCTCTTGATTGAAGTTCCTTGTTGGTATGTGTCATAGTCCCTTCTTTCTCCCCCTAGTAAGGTTTGGCTGAATGCCAGATACTGTAAGTTTTACATTGTTTGTTGTTGGATATATTTGTATTATTTTATGTATTGTATTATTTTATTACCTTAAAAAATGTATTATTTTACATAGTGTTGCTATTGTTTCTGTCAAGCAGTTAAATTTTGAATTGCATGGATCCTGTTAAGGCTTGCTTTTAAGCTTTATCAGGAAAGGTTTAGAGGAGCCTTTGATCTGATGCCAATTGAGCCTACCTATTAAAGCGATAGCCTTCTGAAGATTTTACCAAAAGTCATGTAAATTAGGATGTCTGATGTGAACACAAACTATTCCCAGGCTTGTGTTATTTGTGGAAATTGTTTTGCCTAGTCCTCCCCTGTGGTTATTTTCTGGCCTTGTATAGTAGAACATTATTCACAATTACCAAAAAAAGTGGAAATATCTATCAACTGATGGACATCAACTAATGAACAGATATATTTTTTTAAATAAGGCATGCTCATACAATGGAATATTAGTAGGCCATAAAAATGAAATAAAATTTTAATACATGCTATGACATGGATAAATCTTAAAAGTATTATGCTACATGATAGAAGCCAGACGTAAAAGGCTACATATGATATGATTCCATTTATGTAAACTGTCCAGATTAGGCAAAATCATAGAGACAGAAAGAACATTTGTGATTGCCACAGCTGGGGGAAAGGGGAACTTTAGTGACTGCTAATGTGTAGAGGTATTCTCTTTCAGTGATGAATATGTTCTGGCATTAGACTATGGTTATGAATACACAACTTGGAATATTCTAAAACTGTGAAATTGTACACTTTAAAATATCCACTTTGTAGTATAAACATTTTATTCCTACAAAGCTATTATTAATGAATGATAATAATGAAATAATCTGGTCATTGTGTAGCTCAAGATGTATATGATGAGAAGTGTACAGAATTATCTGCAAAATAGTCTTGACAAATTGGTTTAATATGAGTTCAATCAAACTTCAGTGACTTATTTATTAGTGTATAGAGGAGATATTTGTAACAGATAAATAAATTACACCACAAGCAACAATCTGAAAAATTCAGAATATCATACATTCTAACAGTCAACTGCTCTGATTTGCTCATCAAGTCAATGCCGCAGAGGAATAAGGATATGGCAAGTACAATGAAGTCCTAGATTAAAGGACAATTACTAATTACCTAATTACTATGTATGAACTTTTATTGGCATTAAGTTTCAAAAAAATCACCAAAACAAAATGACATTTTGGAGAGATACAGAGGAATATGAATACTTACTGGAGGATAAATTATATTAAATGATTATGGCCAAGTGTGGTGGGTCATGTCTGTAATTTCAGCACTTTGGGAGGCCAACGCAGGCAGATCATGAGGTCAAGAGATCGAGACTATCCTGTCCACCATGGTGAAACCCTGTATCTACTAAAAATACAAAAATTAGCAGGGTGTGGTGGTGCGCGCTTGTAGTCCCAGCTACTCTGGAGCCTGAGGCAGAAGAATCACTTGAACCCAAGAGGTGGAGGTTACAGTGAGCTAAGATTGCACCACTGCACTCCAGGCTGGCAACAGATTGGGACTCTGTCAAAATAAAAAAAAAAAAAAAAAAAAAAGAAAGATTATAAGAGGTGAGGAATAGAAACTACATTTAATACTGTATTATATTCTATGTTACTACTCCTTCAGGAAGAAAGGACCTATAAAATTGAATTCTAATATTTCTTCGAAGATTAAGAAAAAATATAAAATGTGCATAGGACAGTTTTCCTCCAGAATATTAATGCTTTATGAATTATTTTTTTTGTTTAGAGCATTTATTAACTGGCTATTCAACCCAAAAGTGTACACTGATGTAATCATGCTGTATTTACAAAATGATCTACAAATCTAGTACATATGCAAAACCTACAAATCTAGTACATATGTGAATCTTTATTTTATCTTAAGAGCACTTACATAAAAGTTTTTAAGGATAAGTTGTAGAGGCTTAATTGCAGTTCTCCATGCCAGAATATGAGAAGATGAAAGATGGCAAGCCTTCAAATAAAGCCTTGAAATTTACTCACTTTTCATTTATTTGTGTCAAAAACCTACATTTTCACAGTTCTATCATAATGAGCTTTGTCAGTCATGGGAACAATTCCAGCTCCTGTCTTCATTATATTGAACATGTTACGCATGGTCTATTGATAAGTGGTTGCTGTGTCGGGTGCTTAAAAATAGGGGTCAAGGAAAGCATAAAAGAACTTCAAGAACTGGGTAAGATGGTTCACACCTCTAATCTCAGAAAACGAGGAGGTTGAGGGTGGAGGATCGCTTGATGCCAGGAGTAGGAGACAATCTCTGGCAACATAGTGAGACCCTGTCTTTGCAAAAAGAAAAAAAAAAATTAGCTGGATGAAGTGGTACGCACCCGTAGTCCCAGAGTCTCCAGAGGCTAAGACAGAGGATCACTTGCTCCCAGGAGTTTGAGGCTACAGTGAGCCATGATCACACCACTAAACTCCAGCCTAGGTGACAAAGCAAGAGAAAAGAGAGTAACATTCATAGAAATATGCTAATGTCAATAATAATAATTTTGATTCAAGTTTTTGTACATTTGTGTGTATATGAGTAATTTAATTTATGAAAATTAGTCTAAGTACAAATAAAATTAAGAAATTCTAACTGAGCTTACCAATTGCAGGAGATGGAAAATAGTGCATAGTTTTCATCTTACCTCACTGTTGGACTCTCACCAAGTCCCTACTCCTTACTGGGTAGGACAAACATCAACTCTTAGATTATTGCAAATCATAAGCCTAAGAACATTCTTTTGCTTTCTTTATACTCTTTCTTCAAACTTTTTAAGTTTAAATTCATATTCTTGGGACCAGGGGACATTAAATCTAACACCTAGAATTGAATATGAAACTAATTTAGGAAGTTGAAATGTTAAAATTAGAAATTAATATTTTTAGTCATTCATTGAAAACAAATCTTGCTTTGAGTAAATCACAAAAGAAATTTGTGAACATTTGAAGCTATCCTGAAGTCCATTACATAATAGTTTTTAGATAAAAAGGAAGACATTGACTAAAATCATGCTTGATCAATTTCTAAAATATGAAGAAATAAGCTAAAATCGTCTTTGGGAAACAATATATGTTTATTAGAGTTAAACAGAAGTAAAAAATTTCAAATGACCAGTTCCTTTTGCTACCGTGAGAAATGCAAGGGATAATATGTGTATCACTTTTTTTTCCTCTAAGAATGCAGCATCCAATGTCCTAGATATCAACCAATTTTCATGCTTCTCTTGCAGTATATGATTTATTCATGATTTATACTATCAACCAGAATAGTTATATCATTTTTCATGAATTTTTCTGACATTGCTCATCCTTCCTTTAAAGACTGATTTCTTTCACAGCACCTCAACATTTTTTTCTTATTTTTTTTTGAGGGTGTGACAAGGTGGTGTTGAACTGTTGCAATATCAGCAGTGTCTCAGTTAATGAAACCTCTCAGCTCGAAAACACTTCATTTCTCTTTCTGTCCCTCACTTGGAATTGCATACTTTTAATCCCCAACACGATTAGGCAAGGGAAGGAAAAATGCTGTTTTCAACAGTGCATTTCAACATGAAGCCTGGAGAGACTGGAAGAAATGTATATTTAGAACAAGATGCCATCACATACCAGAATATGAGCAAAATTTTAAATCCCTCCTTTTCAAAATTGTAACGTATACAGGTAAAGTAGAAAAATAAACCAAATGGCACTAACAAATCTCAGCTACAAAAGTAAAACAATGTATTTGACATGAATATTTGTGTGCAGTGATTTTACCCACAGACATATAGAGTTAGTGCTATTTAAGTATTCTGTCATTCACACATGTTGACTGTTAACTTGCATTTATGTGACACGTTTTGACAGCGTGACTATATAATTTCTCTTATATATAAATCGCATCCCTTGACATCTTTAGATAGTTCTGGTATTGTCACTTAATCTTATCATGTCTTTACAATCAGTTAAAACTTATTGAAAATACAAGTATCTCTTAGAAACTACCAAATAAAGTTATGAGATGTAGAAATCTCAAGTAAAAATTACTAAGAATCAAACAATATATCCTGACCAGTAGTTCATAGAAATGCAAAATATTTTAAAAGTTAGTAAAAGTGTAGGGCTAGTTTTCTCTGTTCAAAGGTGGCATTCTAATGAAGTTTACATTTTTGGTCTATTTTATATTTAAAATAAATTACTGAAAATAACCTATGTATTAAGAAGGGAAAACAATAAGCAAATATATTGACCATATTTTGTGAGTAATTGGCATAGAGAGGTTGTTACTCAGCAAACCGTAAGAGCCTTCAGGCAGAACATAAGGCAGTTGTAAAGATGTTTGTGTAAAGGTTGGAAATTGATGTGTTCTCTAATGCACTGTTTTCTATTTTCAAACCCTAAGAGTGAATGATTAAGAAAGTCTAATTCTTAAGGAAGGACATGTCCACTGAGAACTAACAATGACGTTTCAGATATATACTGCACATTTGCCTCGTATTTCTGTAAATGTAAGAGTCGTACATCTCATTTTACTGCATATCCTAAGAAGTGTCTAAAAATGTGAGAATCGCAATAATCTATTACATTACTAACTTGTATCTAGCAAAATAATTTTTCTTTTTATTAAAATATTTTTCTCAAAAGCCTTGAGACAAAAGTTAGGAGCAATTTCTCAGGTGGATTTAATCAGTGAGTGCAGCTGAGATTGAAAAATAATTAAATGGTAAAATGTCTTCTCCTAAATAAAATCCCGTAAGTGCATTATTTGGTAGGACATATCTGAATTTATAGACTATATGCCCAAACTTGTCAAAATAATTCAAGATTCTGTTTCACATTTTGGCTAATACTAAGAAACATTTGATAATGATGTTGAGTGATATGTGCATAAAACAGAGGGTATTGTCTTGTGCGGTGAGTATAGAGGGCTTTAATCAACACAAGATATTTGAGACTTATTGCTAAATTCTTTTGATAATATTGTATCCCAATTAGGTATTTCTGTGTTTCATGATAATGCACTGAGCATACTTTCTGTCAAATGTTTGCTGTTGCCTTTTACATAAATATCTTGTAAAATATTATGCATTCTTCTCCTTCTTCTAAGCCTTATGGTATGTAGAGAAAATTTTACTTATACACAGTGTATTTCTTCAACATTTTTGTGGAAGAGCCACTATGTGAACAACCAATGTGTTTCAGGGACTGAAAATATAATTAGGGCAAGTCACCAGCTACCTATTCTTAAAAGGCTGAAATATAGTGACTCTGATGATCTGTATAGAAGGTAATAAATTTGGAGAATAAACTGGAGATATTAATATATGTCTTCACTTATTGAAATTGAGTGTAACTATTTGCATACTGTTGGGATTAGTGTTTAAAGTGTTATGTAATGCACAGACATCCTTATTAGTTCTGAATTTTGATTTCCTGTGTGCACAATTGTATTACACAGTTTAACAGCTTTAAAAAAATAGCCCTTAATATTCCAGAAGTCTTCTATCTAGTCAGTGAGATCACTAACTGAAGTGTCAGCACTGCTTGAAGAGGAAGTCATAAAACAAAATTAAAAGCCTCTATTTTATTGCCTAAATAAAAAACAAACTTAGACGGGGAATACAAAATTATTTCCCCAAATTTCACAGAGGTATGATGCAACAGTTCAGAAGTTCCATGATATCTTTGAAAGCCAAGTGTAATTAGAAATAGAGATAGCTGGTTATTGCTTTATAGAACAAATGTCACAACAGGTATGTTCTTATTAAAATCATGAAGTTTATCTCTCACTTGTATCTTTCAGGTGAAAGGACAATTATGACTTTCATGTACTACCCTCTTCTTGCTAATAAATTTTGAAATTTTGACATCAGTATAACTGATTTATATCACTGATTAAGCAGACATTTGGGGATGATTTTGTAAAGGCTCACGTGAGCCATACCTTGCATGAAACTTTTCTCTCCAAGTCTGGTTGTGTTTAATCGCCTAGCATATCAAATGATTTTGGCTATATTTGGTGGATTACAATAAGTGTGCTAGTGCTCAATGAAAAACAGTATAAACACCTATGAATTCAAAGGTACTATGAAGTAATTAGAATGTGTTGAAATATCATCTCATAAAATATCCTACTGCCTTATATGGTTTGGATGTTTGTCCTCTCAATATCTCATGTTGAAATGAGAATCCCTCCATTATGAATGGCATAGTGTTATCCCTTGGGTGATTAGTGAGTTCCCACGAAATGTGGTTGTTTAAGAGTCCAGAACCTCGTCTTTCACTCTTTCTTTCTCCCCTTCTTGCCATGTGATGTGCCTGCTCTCCCTTCAATTTCCACCATGATTAGAAGCTTCCTGAGGCCTCAGCCAAAGCTGGACAGATGCTGGCACTACACTTCCTGTACAGCCTGCAGAACTATGAACTAATTAAAAGTCTTTTCTTTATAAATTACCCCACCTCAGGTATTTCTTTATAGCAATGAAAGAACAAACTAACACACTACCTAATACAGAAAAAAATTGAAAGAAAATGCATTAGCTTGCAGGTCATTGTGGTTCTTCCAAAAACCATAGCTGTCTCAGTGATCACTAAAATCTGAAGTTAATTTATTGTCAACATTTCAAATGTACAAAAACCATAACAGTGTTGATAAGAAATGAACAGAAACAAAGAACACAAATACAAATGAGGAACTCACAGAATATAATTGTTACCACAATGTCCATAAAGGGTATATAATGTTTATACTTGGTGCATAGAAGAGAAGGGAAATTATAAATCTTACCCATCTGCTCTCTGATGAATTTAAGAATGTCTATTAAGTGTCATAAGTAGTATAAAAAGCATATAAACCTGAAAACTGGGAGGTAAAATTAGCCATCTATAACTCCCATAAAAATATTGAGTGTAGAATATATAAAGAAACCCACCATGTCACTATGAATAAAGTCATTCTATACTAAAGCTGAGAAAGTATTCAACAAATATAGGAAAATAAATGGCTAATTTTTAAAAATACTCCATTTTATTACTAATCAGAGATTAATACCCTGCTTAAGTCCATTTCACAAATGGAAATTGGGAATATTTTAAAAGTCTAAGAATTGCAAGGATTGTCAAGAGTGTGTACAATCATAATTCTCATATACTGTTAGTGGAGATACAAATTGGGAAAAAAATTTGGAAAACAGTCCAGTATATTTAGTAATGTAACTTTTTCAAATCTATCTACTTCATTCCTAGATAACCTTATAGAAATTCTTATGCACAAGTACCAAGACACATGCACAAGAATATTTATAGAAATATTGTTCATAACATCAATGAAGTTAAAATATTTAAATGGCCATCAGAATTTGAGAATATATATTTGTGTGTGTGGGGGGGGTTGTACTCATATATCAGAATAACATCACAGCACTAAAAATAAAGTTGTGCACACATTAATGCATTTTTTAAAAAAAAACGGGCAAAATACACAAGCACTTTTTCATTTATATTCAGTTAAAATAAACTTTAAGGAACCATAAATAAATATTAAAAGTATAAATCAAAACAAGGAGCTAGGAAACACAAATACCAGGCTGGCAGTTGTTGAATTAAATAAACAGGAGGCCATTACCGTGAAGCTGTCTTTATACTTTGAGTTACTATGGAACAAATTTCGCCTAATTTAATACATATACAAACCAACAGCTAACTTAGGAGTATATATTTTTGTCACACAAAGCTAGATTTAAGCCAATCCCAAGCAGCCAAATGTTCAGACTACGTCCAATTAAGACAAGTGCCTTATCATGCCAGTTCCAAATGAGGCCAATCGGTAGCCAGTCAAGTGTTTTCTCTAGTTTGCTTCCGTGTTCTTTATGAAAGCTCACTGCTCATGTTGCTGAGTGGAGCTTTATGAACCCATTCTGGTTCTAATGCTGCCTGATTTATGATCTTTCTTTGCTCACAAGAACTCTGCTAAATTTTATTTCTTTAGTTTTTTTTTTCTTTTAATACAGCTCATAAATGATAAAATAAAATAAAATTTGGGGGCACATGGAGCTCCTTTATTTCTTAATCTGAATGGTGAGTACATTGATGTTTTTGTAATTTTTATTTCTCTTTTCTATATTGTACATCCAATTTACATACACTCTTGTATATTTCAAAATGCCACAACTCATCACTTCTCGGACTTTTGGCTAAGATTGAGTGCAAAACGCCACATCTTAAAGAAAAATCTAATGGTAGTTACATGTGTAGATTCTAGATTTAAATATGTTAGAATATTTCACATCTTTGTTTTTATTTAAAATATTTTTGTGTATAATATAATCATAGCCACTATATAAAAGTTGGAAACAAAGAAAAGCCACTTATAACATGTTGCTCAGGTAGAGACACATGCAATATTTTATGTGTTATGCTTTATGGTTAATTTTTGAGGCTTTTAAAATGCTAACACTTATATTTGTCAAAAACAAATGTTCCATATAGAAGAATTCCAGATAATTTAGATAATGTTCTTCCTACTCATGGACACAGACATTAACACCACATTCTCCAAGCATTATTTGTACTTAGTGACTGATACGGTTTGGCTCTGTGTTTCCACCCAAAACCTCATGTTGAATTGTGATCCCAAGTGTTGGAGGTGGGGCCTAGTAAGAGAAGGGAGACTTGATCATGGGAGTGGATTTGCCCCTTGCTGTTCTCGTGATAGTGAGTGAGTTCTCATGAGATCTGGCTGTTTAAAAGTATGTAGCACTTCCCTTTTTGCTCTCTCTCCTGCTGCCATGTGAAGAAGATGCTTGCTTCCCCTTCACCTGTTACCATGACTGTAAGTTTCCTGAGGCCACCCTAACCATGCTTCCTGTACAGCCTTCAGAATCATGCGTCAATTAAACCTCTTTTCTTTAGAAATTACTCAATATCAGGTAGTTCTTTATATTATTGTGGGAATGGACTAATATGGTGACTTATGTCATATGAATTGAGTATGGAAAAGGGAGGGAATCAAAATTTTACAGAGGAGGCACCTGGGTAATACTACCTGAGTCAAGTGATCAGGGTTAATGTCATCACTGAACAGTCATGTTGATGGTTGATGGCACGTACCCTATAAATAATGTGGTTAGAAGGGCCCCTCACCACTGTGTTCTTCTTCCCCAAAACTCATAAACCCTGATCTAGATATGAGAAAAACCTCAGACAAAGCCCAGTTGATTGACCTTCTATAAAATACCCAAGCCACACTCCGCAAAACAGCCAAGATCATAAAAACAAGGAAAGTCTGATTAACTGTCCCCATCCAGAGAAACCTAGGAAAACATGAGGACTAAATGCAATGTGGTATCCTGGATGAGATCTGACACAGAGATAGACATTTAAAAATATTAATAAAATCCAAGTAAAGTATAAAGTACAGTTAGTAATAGAATATCAATATTGGTTTATTACCTGTGAGAAATGTACCATACTAATGTAATATCTTAATGATAGAGAAAACTGAATATGGGTACATGGGTATCTTTTGAACTATCTTTATAGTTTCCTGTGATTCTAAAACAATTCTAATATAAATAATTATTTTTAAAAATCAAAATGAAAATCAACATCATACTTTTTTTCCATTTTCTCTTTTGGTTTTTGTATTTTTGTTTAACATATTAATTCCTACCTGTTCTTAAATTATAATTCTATTTATTGCTTTCTCAGGGAAGATTTTCCTGACCATACACCATTAAGATTCATTCCATTATATGTTCTTATAGTACATTTTCAAATTTATATCTATTTTAGTAACTAATTAAGTAATACTTTTTCTCCACCAGATGAAAATCTCAATAAAATCAAATCATAGTGTCTGCTTTTGGAAACCATGAAAGTTTTAAGATCTGACACAGAACCCCATCATTAAATATGTGAAAATGAAATAAAATTGTTTTAATAGTGTATAGTCTTTTTTCTTGCTAATTCAGATTACCTAGCATCCTGCGATACCAGGAATAAAATAGGGTATTAAGAGCTACAGAAAGTTCATGCCTATGTCAGATGAAACGGGGCCAGGATGAAAATACACTTCATGGCAGGGCACAGTTGCTCATGCCTGTAATCCCAGCACTTTGGAAGGCCAAGGCGGGTAGATCACCTGATGTCAGGAGTTTGAGACCAGCCTGGCCAACATGGCGAAACCCCATCTCTACTAAAAATACAAAAATTAGCTGGGTGTTGTGATGCATGCCTGTAATTCCAGCTACTCAGGAGGCTAAGGCAGGAGAATCACTTGAACCTGGGAGGCAGACATTGCAGTGAGCCTAGATCACACAACTGCACTCCAGCCTGGGTGACCAAGAGAGATTCAGTGAAAGAAAGAAGGAAGGAAAGAAAGAAAGAAAAGAGAAAGAAAGAAAGAGAAAGAGAGAAAGAGAGAGAGAGGGAGGGAGGAAGGGAGGGAGGGAGGAAGGACAGAAAGAAAGAAGAAAGAAAGAAAGAAAGAAAGGAAAGAAAGAAAGAAAGAAAGAAAGAAAGAAAGAAAAGAAAGAAAGGAAAGAAAAAGAAAGAAAGAAAGAAGAGAAGGAAGGAAGAAAGAAGGGAAGGAAGGAAGGAAAGAGGAAAGAAAGAGAGAGAGAGAAAGGAGTACTTCACAATCTTCTTTGCTTTTGTAGTAACAGATTTCTGGTGCAGCCACATTTGCTGTCCTTAGACTAAATGACGGGAGTGAGAAATTGCAGCTTTCAGTTTGCTACATGGTATAGTTTTCCTGGACAAGAACCTACAACCCTATGGCATATTGTCATTTCAGAGCTAGAACCTGTAAAACTTGCAATAAGACCATTGCCAACCCATTTCTGCCATGTTTAAGGAAATCTTTAGGAATCGCAGTACCTATTTAGAAAAGGCTTCATACTAACACCCTAAAATTTCATAAGCTAATATTGAACTTAATTTTTTTAAAAAAAGTACCGTGTATAAAATAAGACTTTATAGTAGACCTTAGGATATAAACAGCTAGATAAGTAAAAATAGTGCAATAATTTTTTAAATTACTTTTTGCTGGTGGATGTTTTAAAAAATTTTACAAGTATGTTCACAATAAGTTATATTTCAAGTCATCTCATTCTGGTGACTTAGACATTATGGCTTTCAGTGCAATTCCAAAACGTAAATATATTATCTTAACAGTGCTTGAATAACCCTAAGAATTACAATGCATTTTTACTCTGCTAGTCATAAGAAATGAAACATACACAGCTACATTCCATAATTCATAGAACTTATACAACTCTAGGATGCCTTTCAATTTAATCAGGGTCCCCTTCCTCCAGGACTGCTTTGTTTAAAATCAAGGATTTCACATATTTAGAGATTGTACACTATGCTAGAGACATGGCTATTTTTTTCCCTTAACTCATTTATCAGTGATGCCGTACCAGATAATTATTTCAGAAGTTGGAAGTTAGTCATTCTAGGTCTGTCCTATGAGCCACTGGATTGTTAATTTTCAAAATTTGTTTTAAAGTGAGGATGGCAATTTTGGTGGCAGGGGAGGGTTCTTTCTTTTAAAGTTCTTTGACTGCAAAATGGATTCGGCTTCTTTGGGAGCTCTTGAATTCGGAAGAGCACAATGTCCACTGGGCAAGCTTCAATGTCTGAAGTGCCTACAGATGCATGCATGTGTGCGTGAGTGTATGTGATTCCAGTAAAGAATTTTAGGATTTATACAATGTGTGGTAGTAGAAATCCAGGTCAACTATGTTTTCAAATATGCATATGCAATCTCTTTGAATAGGCATTGTTATTTGAGCATCACTGATTCGGAAAACATCAATTGAATGTTGTAAAGCAAATCTTACTGCTTTCTGTGTCCCGCCAACCAGAAATGATTAGTTCTAGAGGTTTGTAGACTCTTAGAAATATGATAAAAATTCAAGGAGTAGGACTTTTCCTTTTGACTTACAAGCATGATCAAAAATCCATGTCTCCAGACAATTTTTAGTTCAGTAGGGGGACTCTTAAATTTAAAACTAGCTATGTCTGCAAGGCTGCTCCAGGTTATGTGTCTGCTGCTTCAAAAGGAATTCCAATTAGCATTGATTTCCAATAACCTGTAAAATCTATGACACGTACCTACAGACTCAAGTTGAGGATGTCAAACCTTGGTCGGCCTTTCTGTACCTGGCGTCTTTTAGAAGCCTAGCAAGGCACATTTCCTCAGAGTGGGAAGAGAGCCAAATGCATGTTAAGCAGGACATAAAGATAAGACTTACTGTTTCCAGAGGATTGGTAATTTTCTATGACCTGAAAATAAAAATCAAAATAACATTCGAGCATCATCACTCATTTGAGAGTAACACTTGGGTAGTTTTGATGGAACTGGGTCATTGCTTTTAAGGACTATGCTTTCTGAACTGGAAACAATATATATTCAAAGAAGCTACAAATCTCTAGTTTTTTGGAGAGGGGGGTAGGAGGAGAAGCATTCTTTCAGTGAAATTGATTCTGTGATAAATATTTTTTCTTTATTTTCAGGATTTCTTATCTAAATCCATACATTATAAACTGAGCTCTTCAAAGCTTTAAAAATTGACACGATTCTAAGAAAATGAATGGACTTGAAAGAAACCATCCTTTTCTATGCAGGTTTGGCCTACGCGGTAGCAATGAATCTGTAACATCCACATTTAAATGCTTTCTAGTCAATATGTAGGACCTACATTTTATCTTTCTTGTAAACTTGAGGTGCCATTTAAAAATCTAATTGCCAATAGGATCAAAAGAACTTCTCACCCTTATGTATATTTTATTTTCATTTCAACTATTTATTTTTCTTAGAAAAATGTCTTTTCTTTCGTCTGTGAATATATTCTCGCCTGGCTTTCTTGAACAGCATGTTAACAATGAATTTATAATATATGGACAAATGCTAACAACGTCTTTGTTGTTGAAGACTTTAACCGAATTCATTTCATTTCCAAGGCTTTATTTTTGATAGTAGACTGAGAAAACAGTACTACAGCTTTGGGGGAAAGATTATTGACATGAACTCACAAAAAAATGTCTTCTTAATCCTGATCTAAACTACAATAGAGTGTCTTATCCACTGAAGTCCAAACCCATTTTTTCAAGTTCCGACTTGAAATATCCACATGGATGCAAATTATTGTATTTATAACAGAACACCAGACTTCCAAATTCAAACCTCCTCTTTTACCAGCTATTTCCAGCTCAGTGAATGGAACGAGCATTCCTCAGTTTCCCAAACCAAATCCTAAGAGCTGTCCTTCATTTCTTTTTTTTCCTCTACTTTTTCTCAAATCCAAACCTTCATCATGTGTTATTAAGTCTATTTCCAAAATGCATAGTTTATGATTTTCCCCATTTTTACCACCAAGACCCCAGTTCAAGCCACCATCATCTATCTCAGGACTATTGGGGTAGTGTTGTAATTGGTTTTTCTACTTTTATTTTTTTAAATCCCTCCTTAGAATGCACTGATGATGCGGAAGAGGGATCCAGGGTAGGGTTGGGAGAATGGAGAGGGAGTGGGATAATTTAAAAATGTAAATCAGATCATTTTCTCCGCTAATTGACATTTTATACTGTCTTCCTCTTTCATTTGGAGTAAAGTCCACTGTCCTTAATATGGACCTTGACAATATCTCACAGTTTGCATGCTACTACAATCCCCTTCCCTGCTGCTATTCTAGCTCCACTGAACACGCTGCTATTCCTCAAATCATGCAGTTTTGTCCTTTCCTGGGGGTCTCTGCTGTTACTGCTCTCCCTGCCTGAGCTCCCTTCTCCCAGTTTGTTCCTGAGAACCACAACATTTCACATAAAGAATCTCCCACTCATTCCCAGTCCCTGTAAATCACATCATGGTTTTTTTTTTCTTAACTCATTTATCAGTCTGTGAAATGATCTGTCTTACCCATGTTCTTACTTGCTGTTTCCCTTCAGCCTCTACAATGTAAGTTACATTCAAGCAGAAACTTTCTCATCCACTATGAAGACCGTGAGCCTATCAGAGTGCCTGGCATATATATTAATTAATAAAAACATACTGGTTAAATAAATGATGAATCAATAAGATACATTACTATTAGTGCCAAGGGTAGTGCCACATGTAAGACCCTTAATTAATTTCAGAGTTCACATATCTAGTTTGAATAAATTCATTGATTTAAGACTTACATTATCAGTTAGCTTAAGGATGAACATTTTTTTCAAACACTCTTACTGCTGCTTGAAAACACAGATAAGTTCATGTTCTTCAACACTCTCCCCTGAAAAAAAGAACGTTTAAGTAACCAGGTGTTATAACGTTTATTTAGTTTTTAGAATACAATACTAAAATCACATCTTGAGCTCTGTTTATAAATCACAAACTTTAGGTATTTGATTTAATATCCATTTTATTTAATGTCCATAGTTCTCTACTGTTAGTATTTTTATTTCGTGGAACATCTTTGTTGCCCTGCATGTGTTGTTTATGCCTGGAAGCATGAATGAAGCCTCCACTGGTGGCAAGAGGAGATAAGCTAGTCCACAGCCAGGTGATGAGAAATCTAAATATGGCTACAATAAATCAGAAATAAAACGTAGCTACACCAGCAGAGTTTTGTATTTCCAACCCTGCCAGCAACAAAAAAAATACATTTTCTTGTCTAAAAACAAGCCTTATATGGAAAATTGATTTCAACAAAGGGAACTGGTTTTAGGTTTGACTTAAATATTACCCAGCAGGCTCTTTAATATAGAAGTCATCAATAAATGCCACAAGACACAAGCACCATGGCCATAAAAGGTTATTATCTTATCTTTTGTTTTAATCAAATAATCTGCTAATACGGTACCCACAGATAAAAGTTGGTAGTCATTCATACTTCAATGGTAACTAATCTACCTTAAAATTAATACTTTTCTGCTACAAATCAAGTGTGGAGATCCTAAAGTATTTAATCATGATATTATTTTGTTTAAACACAAATTTGAATGCTTATTAGATCAACAGTTATAAAATTACATTTCCATTAATATAATAAAAAAGGAGCCAAGTAAAGTGGCCCATACTTGTAGTCCCAGCTGCTCAGGAGGCTGAGGTGGGAGGATCACTTGAGCTCAGGAGTTTGAGGCCAGCCTAGGCAACATAGAGAGACTCCAACTTTAAACAAACAAACAAGCAAACAACAAACAATAAAGAAAATAATTACAAAACTGTATATATAGTTCATTGAGAGTGTGCATATAGGCAATTATATTTAGAATCACTATTAACACTCATAAATTTTTGCCACTCCTAAATCAGAATAAAATAAAAAATTATGAGTAAAATAACACATTTAACACATATTGTGTTTTGAGTGAACATTGTGCATATCAATATTATTATTATTTTTTTTTTTTTTGAGGCAGAGATTCACTCTTGTTGCCCAGGCTGGAGTGCAATGGCACAATCTTGGATCACTGTAACCTCTGCCTCCCAGGTTCAAGAGAGTCTCCTGCCTCAAGATCCCGAGTAGCTGGGATTACAGGCATGCACCACCACACCTGGCTATTTTTTTTGTAGTTTTAGTAGAGATGGGGTTTCTCCATGTTGGTGAGACTAGTCTTGAACTCCCAACCTCAGGTAATCCACCTGCCTTGACCTCCTGAAGTTCTGGGACTATAAGGAGTGAGCCACCACACCCAGCCTCAATATTATTTTTATAAGTCAGGTTTATTGAGGTATAATTTAAATACAGAAAATCCTACCCCTTTTATGTGTACAGTTCGATAACTGTAAGTGTGTAGTCATGGAAACAATCAAGGTATAGAATATTTCATCATTCCAGAAAGTTCCTTTGTGCCCTCTTGTAATTAAACCCTTACTACTCCTAGCTCTTGAGACCACTGATACAATTTATGATACTAAGATATTTTTACTTTCCTGAAATGATGTATTCATATAACCATATATGATATAGCCATTTGTAACTGGCTTCTTTCATTTAACATAATGCTTTTGAGATTTAGCATATTGTTACTTATATCCATAATTCATTATTTTTTATGATGGAGTAGTATTTCATTTGCATGGGATATAACAAAATTTGTTTACCTGTCCACTAGTGGATAGACATTTGGGATCTCTGGTTGTGAGTAATTATAGATAAAGCTGCTATAAACAGTCACATGCTGGTCTTTGCAGAAACATATATTTTCGTATCTCTTGAGTAAATTGTTGGGGTTACCAAGTCTTATGATAAGTGTATATTTAACTTTATAAGAAATTGTTGATTTTTCAAAGTAGTTGTATCAGTTTTCATTCTCACCAGCAATATATGAGTTTATTGCTCACCAATATTCAATATTGTCATTTAAAAAACAATTTTAGCCATTTTAATAGGTATGAAGTGGCATATCATTGTGGATTCAGTTTATATTTCTCTAATAATTAATGAAGTTGGGCATCTTGACGTGTGTTTGTTTGTCATCAGAATCCCTTTAATTAACAATACTGTAACTGCTTAACGCATTCACCTTTGCCACTGCCTAGACAGAGCCAATTTATCAAGAGAGGGGAATTGCAATGGAGAAAGAGTAATTCATGCAGAGCAGGCTGTGTGGAAAACCAGAGTTTTATTATTACTCAAAGCAGTCTCCCAGAGAAAATTTGAGGATTGGATCAGAGTTTTTAAAGATAATTTGGTGGGAAGGGGCTCGGGAAGTAGGGAATGCTGACAGATCCAGTTGAAGATGAAATCGTGGGGGGTCGAAGTGAATTATTCTTGCTGTCTTCTGTTGCTGGATGGGATAGCAGAACTGGTAGAGCCAGCATATGGGTCTGAGGGGTGTCAACTGATGCATCGGAATGCAGAGTCTGCAAAATATGTCAAGTACAGATCTTAGGTATTACAACAGTGATGTTATTCTTAGGAACAACTTGGGGAAATTTGGACTCTTGAAGCCAGAGGCCACATGGCCCCTCAACAGTAATTTCTAATCTCGTAGCTAATTTTTTAGTCCTACAAAGGCAGATGGGTATCCAGGCAAGATACTGTTAGTGAGGTCTTATCTCTTGCACTGTCATAATTGCCTCAGTTATAATTTTTTGCAAAGGCAGTTTCACTATCATATATTTCTAGATCATTTACAATTCATAAATGTCCCTTTTATATATAATATAAGTATATCACTTATATTGACAGCTCAATGCCTCTTTGAAATAAGCAAGGTAAAGATTATTTGATTTTTAAAACAATAGTATGAATCTAGAGATTAAGTGAATTTTTGTGAGAATCATTGAAATGAATCCAGAGGTAAAGGTCTTAGCATTTCCACCAAAGAACAAAAATAGAATAACTTAGAGTAGAACTTAGAATCCTTACTAAACCATAATCCTTAAAAGTCAAGCTCATTTTTCTCTTTCTTTCTTTTTCTCTCAATATTATTATGAAGATTTCCACGATCTGTTAGTAATAAAATGTATATACTTTAAAAGGGAAAAACAAACAAATTCAAACAACAGTGAATTACCATTATTAATGTATGAGCATGACCCAAATCCAAAACAGTGAAGACATTAAATGCTGGGAAGAATGTGGAGCAACAGGAACTCATTTATTCATGCTGGGAATCCAAAATGGTGTAGCTACTTAGGAAGACAGTTTCTCAGTTTCTTACAACTAAACATACTCTTACAATATGATCCAGCAATTGCGTTCTTCAATATTTACTCTAATGAGTTGACAACAAGTCCACACAAAAACATGCTCACAGATGTTTATTGCAGCTTTATTTACAATTGCTAAAACTTAGAAGTAACCAAGATGTTTTTCAGTAGGTAAATGAATAAGTAATTTGTGTTACACCCAAACAATGAGGTATTATTTGGCACTGAATGAAAATGACACGGAGGAAACTTAAATTCATGTCACTAAGGGAAAGAATCCATCTGAAAAGACTACATGTCATGACAACTATATGATATTATGCAAGAGGGAAAACTAATATAGAGACAATTAAAATATCAATAGTTGCCATGGGTTAGGGAGGAAAGTGTATTTTTAGGGAACTGAAACATGATATTACAATGATGGATACATACCATTATACATTTGTCCAGACCCATAGTTTGTGCAACATCAAGACTGAGAGCTAATATAATCTATGGACATTGGTTGATAATGTTTCATCAATATAGGTTCATTGATTTTTACAAACACACACTGTCATGTAGGATATTGATAGTGGGGAAGGCTGTGTGTGTGTCAGAAGGGGAGGCTCAGGGGGAACTCTGTGCTTTCTGCTCAGTTATTCTGTGAAACTAAAAGTGCTCTCAAAAATAGTTTATCAATTAAAAAAACCCAAACAACAGCAAACCTGATCGTTTTGGAATTGTTTGGGCAGGGAAGTAAAATATGGTGAAGGGATACTCTTCAGAGTCAAGAATGGGCTCCATGCATGGCCTCCACCAGTAACTTTCTCTGATAAAGAATTTAAAAAGCAGCCTCTCATATTTCTTTCTTCGTCCTTGTTATAAATCAAAATTCAACCCCATGTTTCAGGATAATTATACAGGGCAATGTAAATGCTATGTGTAATAAGAATTCATCATGGGGAAAATAATGGTTTTCAGTAAACAGTGTGCATAAACATTTTGAAACAATTGGCCGCATGAGTGGCTTTTAGTACAAGTTGGAATTTGCCGAGGTATTTATTTCTGTTAGTTCAGTTATTGAACATCTCAGTTATTGCAGTTTCACAGACACAAAATGATGATATTTGTCTAGATGATATTAAGATACCTTCCAGCTTTATGATCGATCTTATGACTTTACAGAGCTTTAGAGCTTCATTAAAGTTATCTATTTTGTTTCTGTTAAAATTCGGCAATCCACTCAGAGTAACCTTTTGTCTCACATAGGGCCAGGAGTCAGCAGACTCTTCTAGTGTTTTGCCTGTTGTCTGGTTTTAAATACGGCATCACTGTCAAGGGGTGGGATCAGCATCTGGCAATAAAACTTTTTTTTTGACAGAGTAGAAACCCTAGATGTCTACCAGAATCTTTGGACAAATAACCTGAAATTTGTCCAACCACTGCTTAAAAATATTTATTATAACCCGAAAGAGTAAAACAATCACCAAGAAAATAAAACACATTTTATTTTGATTTTCTTTCCTAGATATAATTTGTTCTTTATATAGTTATCAAAAATGATGCTCCCTGAGAGTGAATGGAGCAGAAGACTGAAAGATAAGAAATGAATTTTCTACTGCCACCTCTGACTAACTCCTAAACCAATTTTCTGATTTGGTATATCAGGTTTGTCAAGTGTTCATACATTCCAGAGAAATCTTATTAGGGCTTCTCATACGGTGGACAGAGGTATGAATCATGACACATGGACACATGGAGGGAAACAACACATATTGGGGCCTGCTGAGGATTGGGATTGGGGGAGCGAGAGTATTAGGAAAAAATCGCTAATGCATGCTGGACTTAATACCTAGGTGATGGGTTAATAGGTGCAGCAAACCCCATAGCACACTTTTACCTATATAGCAAAGCTGCACAGCCCACACATGTACCCTGAAACTTAAAACAAAAATAAAAATTTAAAAAAATGAATCAGATGCAGTTTATTCCTCCAAGAGCTAACAGCTTGAAGGTGATAGGCAAGGCAAGAGCACATGACGAAAGGTGTAGTGTGTGCATTTACAAGGCAGGTAAGAAGTGTTACAACAGAGAGTTGGAGCATCCAATTCTCTCTGAGTGACTAAGTGTAGACTCAAAAGGGAGTGGATATTGGCATTGGACTGTAAAGAATGAAAACAAGTTGCCCAGTTAGAAAAGTGGGTTTCTAGATGACATGAAGGAGTTCGGACATTAGAACACCTACTATGTGCAAGGTACTTCTCATAAATTATTTCTAATCTTATTAAGATTATTACTATTTCCATTTTATTGAGGAAAGTTGTGAGTTTCACAGAGGTTAGGCCATTCAGCCGAAGTCATTCAGCTAAAGTTAGCTGAGATTATATTTGAACCAAGGTCTATCTGACTGGCTCTAAGCCCACATATTTTAAAACACCACACTGTCTTTCTCTGTAAAAGTGTCAGGTTTCCTTCCAGCTGAAAACTCTAATCTTCTACTTTTCCAATATGCAAAATCATCACAAATGTTCAATGTACAGGCATGGATCACTGCAGATTATTCTTGAATGGCATAATTTTTATGACTCGCAACTCTTGTTTTATGCTGCCTCTGTGGAATTTCAAGCGCCATACTGTGAGCCTGGAGGTTTAGGCCATTGATGGCATTTTAAATATAATAGCTAATGTGAGGAGCCTGTTCACTGAATGTTTTTATGGTTATATACATATGTATTATCTATCTAGTTAATTTAGTATGCATCTAGGATCCAGTAGGAGGAGCATTAAAACTGTTTTATCTTCCATGAACTTATCAATAAAACTGAGCCATTTTATGTTACTCAGCTAGCTAAGGAGTAAATGTTTGAGATGTCTACAACTAGCTTCAGCTGTCCACTCAAGTTAATAGCTTCCTATTTGGTCAGTAATTATAGTACTTTGGTGAACAGTGTGCCTTCTGGATTTAGAGATACCTGGGTTTTACACAATGTGTTATCTAAAACAACTAAATTAGCCTCCAAAAGTCTGATCTGTAAGTTATAATAATAATTATTTCATTGGGCTGTAGTGAGAATTAAGTGAAAACATATCTAGTGTGCAGAGCACATATTACTGCTTAAAATTTTAATGTGATTCACTGCTAAAAAGCTACTACTGTAGTAAATATTATTACTATATTATTATGTGAATATCTAAAATTAATTAAAATACGGTCACTTTCTATTTAAAAAGTTCAATTATTAACTAAATATTTACTAAATGATCAGTGCTGTGTTAAAATTCAAATCATTATATCATAAAAGTAGAATTTTCACTCGAAGGAATTTGAAGTCTAAAGAAGCAAAGGTCCTCATGTTAAACACTATTCAAATCAATTAAATAGCAAGGGGGAAAATAAAAGCTCAGTATGCTCTTTTGAATATAATCTCACTTCATAACGGTTGAGATGTCTACCTCCTTTGCTCACTGATGTCTTCCAAGAACAAGGAATAATATCTAGCACATGATAGGTACTCAGGAAACATGTGTGAATAAATAGATTAATTAAATGCTGTGTGCCTGCTGGATTGCAGGGTAAATTGTAAGGTGTCAGACAAAAAATGCCAAGGAGCCCTAAGGATAACCCTTCTGAAAAAGCTTCATGGAGAGGGAGGAGTTGAACTGGGAAGGAGTAATAGGAAAAGAGTGAAGAAAAGGCATTCCAGACCAGGCCCAGGCAACTCTATGCTTGGTTTATCAAATTGTCTCAGGAGTAATTTATGTAACAAAAGGGGTTCACATCCATATTTTATTAAGATTAAACGGAAGAGGAAAAAGAAAGATAAAAAGAAAGAAACAAAGTACATTGCAAGGGTTAAGGATAAGTATTTCCTTTTCTGACTCATTTATTCAGATGATAACAAGGTACTGTGAAGCCACTGGAATTTGATAAAATGTCTATTGGGCTTGGAATCAGTTATAGTCAAAGTGTCATCCCTTAGTATCTGTGTGACGTTGGACAAGTTACTTTCTATGAGTCACCTTTAACTTCATCTAGAAAATGGGGCATTTCACATATTTTTAAAAAACTTTCATGAAAATTGAAGAAGATAACGTTCGCTAAGTGTCTAGAGAAGAACATGGTCCATAGTGCACAATCAATTTATGATGACTTTATTTCTCCTCACAGAGATATTTTGATAATTTAACGAGATATCATCTTCACACAACTTTTTTAGCACACTGGAAGCAGTCCATAACACCACAAATACATTTACTACTAACTTGGTACTATTTGAAGTCACAATAAAACTTTTCAAAACAATTGGGAATAATATACTGTAAATTATATTTCATTTAATTTTAAAACTCAAAAATTCTTTTATTCTTACAGTAATGCATTCACTCAATATTTTAAGCATCTACAATTTCTATGATGCTCGCACTAGGATATAAAGATGAAGTAGTTAACAATCTAATTTAGGAATGAAGCCCCAAATAAGCAACTATTAGCTACACTATAGTGTTACCTGCTCTTATGTTTCATTTATATGGAAATAAGAATAGAGAGTAACTTCAAGCTAAGTAATGAAGGCTGAATAAGAAACAAGGCTGGTTTCATGGGTGAGCAACCTCTGTAGTCATACAGCATGCTGCATTCAGAAGGACCCCATGCTTGCTTTAATGTTCTGTTGGCAGCATCTCAAAATTCTTAACAATTGTATCTTTTAACTTGTGGTTTGTAAGTGAAATCTGACAAGACAACAAAGAACGTACATGCTCTTCATAGAGCATTGGCCCCATGGACACAGAATTCAAATGGACCCACAATTTGTGGGAGTTCAAAAAGTTTCAAAAGGAGCACAAGTTAAACATGTATGTTCCATTGATGGGGACTCTGAAGCCCCCAGAGGCCACATTTTACTAGGAATCAGAACTTGCTTCAAACTTAAGGCAATGGTAGGATTCAACCAAGGATTTGTATCAAATACTTCCTTCATCATATTACTTATATATAATAATAATAATTATTATTATTTGAGATGAGGTCTTGCTCTTGTTGCCCAGGCTGGAATGCAACGGAGTGATCTTGGCTCACTGCAACCTCTGCCTCCCATGTGAGCGATTCTCCTGCTTCAGCCTCCCAAGTAGCTGGGATTATAGGTGCCTGCCACCACACCCGGCTAATTTTTGAATCTTTAGTAGAGACAGCGTTTCACCATGTTGGCCAGGCTGGTCTTGAACTCCTGACCTCAGGTGATCCTCCTGCCTCCGCCTCCAAAAGTGCTGGGATTACAAACGTGAACCACCGTACCAGTCATATTACTTGTTTATAACAGAAAAGTGTTAATGCAGAGAATAACAATAAGGTAGGAGAGGGAAAGATAGAACAATTGATAGTTTATTTCCTTTTTGGCCTGTCTTATCAGTAAGCAGAAGTTAAGAGTGTTCGTAGAATACATGCCAGTGAAGAAATGAAATAAAAACAGATGTGTAGTTTTCTGCAGTATTTTCACTGTTCTTTCAAGTGAGAAATGCATACGCATATATGGGCTATCAAATACAAATTGTGTCATTTCCATGGTTAAGAATTAGATGCTTTTAAAACTGGTATTTTAAAACCAGCATGTTTGGTTTTTAAAATGGTATTGAATAATATAAAGGCCAACATTAAAATTTATGCTAATAATTTAACATTTTTTTGTTACTTAGAAAAACATTAAGTGGCAAAATAAAAAAAAGACTTGCCAAAGCAAGAGAGAGACAGTAGAAGAAAGCAAAAAGCTTTATATTTTAATGTCTTATATGTACACTTTTTTCTCATAGTTTTTGAATAAAAGGTCTCACATTTTTATCTTTCACGGAGCCTATAATTTATATAAACAATTCTGATAAGGGAATATATTGACTACAATGTTCATAGTATAAGGTTATGCATTAGTCTGTTCTTGCATTGCTATAAAGAAATACCTGAGACTGGGTAATTTATAAAGAAAGAGATTTCATTGACTCACAGTTCTACAGTCTGTACAGGGAGTATGATGCTGGCATCTGCTCAGCTTTTGGGGAGGCCTCAGGAAACTTACAATCATGGCAGAAGGCAAAGGGGGAGCCAGCACATCACATGGCCAGAGAAGGGACAAGGGAGAGGGAGGGGGAGGTGCTACACACTTTTAAACAAGCAGATCACATTAGAATGCACTCATCATTGCCAGGACAATACCAAGAGGTTGGCACTAAACCATTTGTGATAAACTGTCCCTATGATCTGATTACCTCCCACCAGGCCCCACCTCCAGCATCAAGGAGATTTAGATGAGGATACAAATCTAAACCATGTCAGGTTATAAAGAGAAGTTGGGGGGTGGGCAGACATAGTGGGTGACTCAAGTCTAAAATCCCAGCACTATGGGAAATCAAGGTAGGTAGATGACTTAAAGTAAAGAGTTTGAGTCCATCCTGGCCAACATGGTGAAACCCTATCTCTACTAAAAATACAAATATTAGCTGGGCATGGTGGTGCCTGCCTGTAATTCCAGCTACTTGGGAGGCTGAGGTAGGAGAATTGATTGAACTTGGAGGCAGAGGTTACAGGGAGATGAGATTGGGCCACTTCCCTCCAGTCTGGGCAACAGAGCAAGACCCTGTCTCAAAAAAAAAAAAAAAAAAAAAAGAAAGAAAAAAAAAAGAGAGAGAGAGAAGTGGGACATGGCATAGTTAAAAGGCATGCTTTCATGAAGTGGCCAAGTAGGTGAACAAGGGATCGCTAAAATTAGCCTAGAGTTTATCTCACAGACACAATTTTTGCTAGAATTTTTTCAGTTAAGAATTACACTTAAATGTCACATGTCAGCAAAAATTTATGATTTTCAACCTGACAAAGATCTCTCAAAACTATTGCGGCTTTTGGGGGAAAGGACAAGGAATTTGGCCATATCATGGAATTCCTTATGCCATCTCTGTGTTATGAATGTTTAATAAAAAAAAGAATTTCCTGGCTCTCAGGCTGATTCATGAAGATTGAGAAAGTGAGGAAGTGCATGACAAAAGAGAAGTGAGAAGTGAGGGGCACGGGGACAGTGTAACTGCATGTATTGTCGCTATGCTTCTGACTCCTTTTTCTGGATCAAACCAGCAAAGCTGAGGGGCTCTAGCAGAGACGTTGTCTTTAGTTATCTACACAATGCTGCATACTGAAATGGACAATCATGTGTTTAGAAATTAGTCAACAACCATGGAAATTAATGATTGTTTACTCTTGAGTATGAATCAAACCATTTTTAATTAAATAAAACTAACGATGGCAAGACAAAAAGTCATTAGTTTATTTTAAGAAAAATTATGCAGGGGTACAATATATTGAGACTTTAATTACCAATTTAGGAGTGCCATTGTTTTCAGATCCTCCTAAGAAAAGGCAATCTATTTGGAAAAAATGTTGATGATTAAATTAAAACTACCCTTTGAGTTTAGCAAAAGACTATCACCCAGCTGTGTGATGGAAAGGGATTTGTAAAGTATTTTACTATGCAATGGATCTCACCATAGCAATCTTTCATAGATGTTAATACTTTAATATATTTTTGGTGATTGGGTAATTTTGCTTGGAAGATGTACATTATGAAAAAAAATACCTAGTAATTTTTGAGAAATGAGATGCTAAACACTGTGCTAGATTGTCTAACATATATTATCTTATTTAGTACTCATAAAACCAAATTAAATTTGAAGGCACTGCTATTATATTCATTTACAGAAGAGAGAATGAAGGTAAGAGAGATTGCTCAAACTGGTCTTTTGTATGGCAGAGAGAATCCTCTTGGCAGTACATTGTCAACTTCCCCACTGAGTCCCTGGCTTCCTGGTCTACTCACAAGTTATTATAATTTCCATTTCAGTTTGAAATACCTGTGAATATATTGTTTATTAGTATAAATATTGCCTATTGGGTATGAGAATTATAAAGTATAGGTTTGTTTTAGAATTATTTCATAGGTCACTTCCATGAATTACCAAGATTTTGAAATAAAAAGAAAACACTAACAATTAAAGCACATGTTGACGGGAGGATAAGGAGGGCTATGAGAGAGTTCCCGAAAAGAAATTCACCTAAAGTATAAAGTTTACAACAACAACAAAATATTTTACAAGAGGGAGCCCTGAGGTAAAGGGCTATTGGAAATCCCTACAAAATCTAGGCAATATAATAATGTCCCCATTCCAGGTGAGGAGTTGCAATTTACCAGCTCTCGGCTTATGCATCGAAGATGCTCCCTGAGATCAGGTCTTCCACAAAAAGAAGAGCCTTACTGATGGTGGACCATTGTGGAAGTCAGAGAAGAGAGGACCTGGTATATCCAACTTATGTGCTCAAGCTATGTGGACTTGCCACAGCATCACCCTGGGGAATTTTTGTAATTTAAACTAGGAATTGAAAGAAACAATCTAACCCTCTTTCTTATCTTTTAATTTTATTGTGGATTTTTTTTTTTTGTGAAAGGAAGATATAAAAAAAAAATTTAAGCCACTTTTCTAAGATTCTGGGTTTTGTTTCCTGTTTTAAAAAAATATTTTGCCCCTCTTAAAACTATCAAAAATGTAAATTACCCTTGTTTTTATCTAGCAGTTTTTGGTCTCTTGCTTTGCCAGTATTTCTTCATCCAGAGTCTATTTTGATCTTTGAACAAAAATAGAGATTCAGTATTATTTTTCCTCTGAAATGGCTAATTGTCACGAAAGGTTTTATTGAATAATCTTTTTCCCATATATGTTAAGTGTCAGTTTTATCATACACTCAATCTCTCTATGATACTGAGTCTATTTCTGTATTGTCTATTCTGTTTCATTGGGTATTGATCTATTCTTGGTTGACAGCATGCTACTTTTATTATTGTAGTTTTATTATTTATTTAAATATCTGGGAGTAGTCTCTCATAATTAGCCAAAAATATTCTGAAAAAGAAGAGACTTTTTACAAGATTGTGTTTTGCATTTGAACTCCACAACGACATGCTCTGATTCCTAAAAATCCTGAGATATTTTATTAAATGGTGCTGTCCATTATATTAAAGCTTAAGAAACTGCCCCGCTTGTTTCTGTTTATGTGTATCCTTCCTGTGGATAAATCACATCATATTTTTGTTTTAATATTTTATTATGCTCTATTAAAATATACATCAACCTCCCCCTTTCTCAGTGTAAAAAACACAATTCATTTTACATAGTATTAAATATATGTGACTGGCTGAGGAGATCAGTTCTACTTTTTCCATTCCTGGCCGGTAAATAAAGAAGAAAAATGGGATTTTGTTTGATAAGTAGCAAGTGGTTGGTTGGTATAAATACAAACTTTTAAGTAAATGCATGTGTAACATATATGCTGTTTAAGGGGATTTGAAATCTATGGTAACCACTCAAAGAGTCTGAGCCTAGATGTTCCCATCTAGCCTCAATACTTGGCTTAGCCAAGAGTAAAGAAATCAAGACTTTATCAAGACTCAAAATTTAGCCTGGCATGATGGCACACAACCATACTACTAGGACTTGGGAGGCTGAGGTGGGAGGATCACTTGAGCCCAGGAATTCAAGGTTACAGTGAGCTATGATCACACCACTGCACTTCATCCTGGACAACAGAGAAAGACCCTATCTCTTAAAAAAGTAACTAAATAAAAATTAAAAAGACCCGTAAAACCTATAAGTAATTCAAGAGTGACAAAAATGAGTAACTCGGAGAGATTATTGTGCCTAAGTACTTGTACTGATAAAGAGATAATGTACTGATTTAAATATATATATATCTATATATGTTATTATATTACAAATGTAAAAATATTTTTTGTCATGTAAGACAATGCTGTGGATTCCATTTGGGGCACCTGTTCATGTTACAACCTTTCCTCTTAATTCTCACCACACCCGCAAGGAAAATGCAGTGGATAGAACCATGGTGGACATCTGACCTAAACTGGGCCAATAAGAATACCTTTCTAGGAATTCCAAACTTAGAATAGAAAGAAAGAAATTTTCTCCATGTGATTTTATATGTAAAACATGAGCTTGTAAGCTCAGGAGCTCTTTCTACCTGCCACATGAACCACAGAAGCAGGTGATGCTGGTAGTCTCATAAAGATAAGTTGAGATGGAACAGAAGGAGCCAGGAAGCAATGAGGAGAATCCAGATGGCTCCATAAGTCTCTGAAGTGTAGCTGCTTGATCTTGAGCTCTATGAGACATATCTGAGTTTTGTTTTTTTTCCACTAAGCCCTTCACTCCCCTTTTATTTGGCTTAAGTTAGCTATGACTTGGGATTCAGAGAGTCTTCAGTACACCTAAGTAGTAGTTCAACTAATAGTACTTCAGACTTGGATGCAAATCTCAAGCCTGTGATTTGGACAAATTGCCCAACTTCTATAATTTTTTTGTGAGTCTTCAACAGTAAAACTAGGATTAAACCCTACCTCAAAAATGATAAGGACTATAGTGTATCTCGTGTGCTGAGGTAGGCTCCAACAAACCTTCAGGAGCCAGCTACTAACTTCAAAAATTTCATTGGCTTGTTGTTAAATCTGTTAATAGCTTGAAATTGTCCATGGTGGAAGTGTTCACACCACATAAATTGGCAAAAAATATATCTTATTTTTGTTTTTAAAGGCTGTTCACCGGCACGACACTAACTATAATAATGGATGTGAAGGGCTTAGCATAGTACCTGATCCATCATAAGTACTCAATAAAGTGATATTATTATTAGAAAATTATAGTGTAGGTTCTGAATCCATGAACCTATGCAATATAATTATATTAATGAGAATACACACCAAGTGTCATTAGTAAATAGAGAAACTATGTTCCTCACAGTTTATTCAAACTGCAAAGGGTATTAGTGTGTCTTTCAGGCAGCAGACTAGAAAGAATTAGAATTGCAAGTACCGTATTAGGAAAACTATCTGAATGACAAAAGTGTCAGGGATTCAGGAAGACTGGGTGAGGTATCAGACCAGGGTACAAAAAGAACTGTATCTCCATGAGTGAAGGAGAAAGAGAGAAGAGGGTGGGAAGCCTACAAGATTTTCTAAGAAAGGTTTGACAGCCAATGTTTGGCACTCAAAGGGCCTCTGCTTTCCCTTAGAATGAGTCTGCCTTTGTATTTTGCAGTGGTAGCCACTGGATAGAAGCAGTCCAGGCAAGATATAGCCTCAATGCCAACTCAGGGTGAATTGAATTTTGAAATGCAGCAGTTGTGGGCTATTGCTGCTGGCTGATTACCTCTTGCCCTGGGACATCAGCCAGGTACATTCTCACAGCTGCCACAAGGAGTAGCAATTTGCGGGTGTGCTAGATTTGCAGATCCTGCTGTTCTCCACTTTAGTGTGCTTAAAAATCAATAGTAGTAGTAATAAAATGACAGATTATTGGGTCCCTGTCCATTAATTTGAATTTGAAACATGGGCCTCAGGTATTCCTGATATCATAGAATAATGAAAACAAAATCAAAAACACCAAACCCCACATTTTCAACTTTTTTCTTACATATATAAGGTTGTTGTAATCACCTTCTCTCCTTAGGGGATCATAATGTGTTTGCCTATTAAATAATAAGACTGATTGCCAAGATCTATATAAAAAGACACAAAAATAAAAACCGGGCTCATTATTTGATATCATTGCATTCTTCAGACTGTGTTCTCCATCTGTGTGATTTTATTTTACATAGTTTTAAATATATGTAAACACATTTATTCCAACCTTATTTTTATGGCCTACATCAAGATAGTAGTGCCACTGGCTTAGCTCCCGTCATGCCCCGCTACCCCTAACAGTTTCTTTCTTTTCAGTGCTTTTGTTTTGTTACTTTATTATTTTGATGTTGATACCATTTATTTGCCCACATCTCTTTTGCCTAAAGAATTGTTTATCTGCTTTTTATTTTCAATCCCATCAACCTATTCTAATTTATAAAAACAAAAACGTCTTGCAATTATCTCCTTGGTGGTCTTTGATTTCAATATTTTTATTTTCTCTAGTTTATCACACAGAAGGGTGCCCTTAATGTATAAACTGGATCACCAAAATTTCCTACACAATAACTTTGCCTATTAAAAAAATTCAACTCTATGCTGCCATTCTAGAGTTCTTACATTCTACTTGATGTACAAAATCCCACATTTTCTAAAGTGTAGCCTGTAGGAAACTATTTATATAATAAAGGTCATTAATGACTTGTGGTCAAGCAAATTTGTAAAATGATGGGTTGAAGAAAAGCAAGCAAATCTCGAGGAGGGGTATGTTATATCATATTTCCAGACTAGTGGTCTACAGAAAATGCTTTTTAAAAAGGCAATATGACCTTATCTTCTGTCATTTCCTACAAGAACTAGACCCTCCAAGTGCACCTCTTTGGCACACTCTGACTCACTATTGTGTCTGCATTTTTGCTAAGGTGTTCTATCATTCTGATTTCTTTTTTAAAAAATATAATATTGATTAGGAACCAGGAGATAAAGTTTGTGAAATGCCATAGACTCAGTCAGGCTCTCTCCCTTCTATATTGCTGGGTTTGGTAACTTTTAGAATCATTTTCCAAATTGTCAGCCAACAATAACATCGACTTGATTCTTTATTGATAGTCTGTGAGTGTTGCCTCTTGATTCTATTACATGTAGCACTTTTTGAATTGGTTCATTGGTTAAATCTTGTCTCCCTTAGGAGACTATGCATATTTCAAAAACAGCTTTGTAATTTATTAATGTTCTTTACAGTACTCAGCAGAATGTAATGTGTTATGTATAATGTGGGGTTTGCTGAATTGAAAAGTAGCCAGGAGAGAGACTCTGGGAAGATTCGGGAAACAGGAATGGAGCAAAAAAGCTCAGAAGTTAAGACTGAGGGAGATAAATGCAAAGTCCAACTAAGCAGAAAAAGAGAACTGAAACAGACTGATGTGTCCAAAGTTTGCAATGGATCAGATCAACATCTTTTTAATGTTGTTACTTGTCCAACTTCACTTTGCATTGCATTGCATTGTGAAATCTTTCACAGTTACAGATATTTACTAGTTGTAGCCCTTGGTAAATAGGCTTCTCTCTACAATAGCCCAAAGTACTTCAAGCCAGCGGAGCCTCCTAAAGTTGCAAAGCCTATCACACCTCAATTTATCTCAGATTGACAGACTCTGACTCTGTGCGGCCACACAAATACACAGTTTGTGTTTTTAATATATCATCAAAAGATATAATCTCTCTGCATTTATAAGAATGGTGAACTGTTGTGCCTGGGGATGTATAGGGAATAAAGGGAGAATACTAAGATGAACTAAAAGAGTTTAAAATTGAGAAGCTGTGTGTGAAAGAAAAAGGCCAGCATGTACTTGACCAAATGTATTTTTTTTTAAGATGAAAACTAGAAGTTATTGCAGCTTGAATGTGCTATCCCCATAACAACTCAACTGATAGCACCAGCGTCTATGTGATAAGAGCTTCAAAGAAAGGTGAAGCAAATGTCACTTAGAATGACTCGTAAGTGAGGAATTCTGCAAAACTGACAGTTCTAAAAACAGTGAAGGATCAATTTTGTGTACTTCAGCTCACTTGATTCAAGAAGCTAACTCTCCACTAAAGAGACTGATATTTAACCTTCAAAAGTTTCCTTTAAGTGAAAAACAAACACTGTTTAATTTGCAGACCAGAATAGACTCTATCTGGAATAAACTCATACAAACAAAGTAAAATGCTAAGGGGGGATGATATTAGAAATATAGTATTTGACAGAAAACTTGGAAGTACCCAGTTTCTATCTTCTTCTTATCACTCATTCCATAGATACATATCCATCCACTGGGCACAATTGTGGTGGAAGAGAGAGAGAATGAATGTGAGTCAGGGCTTGGAGGCTGGCTACAGCTCCTGGGGGCTGTGGGACATCCTGATAACCTTTCAGTTCTGTGCACAAAGAAAGTGTTTAATGAACTGGGCTGAACCATTTGCAGAACTCATTTTTCCTAAGCTGTGCATTGTTTGAGTCATCAAAAGTGGATTGAAAGGCCATTCATCCCTGAAGCCTCACCTAAATTTTGAATTCTACCCTTCTCGGCATGTGTTTTTCAGTACATCTCTACATATGTTCCTCCTGGTAAGGGAGGTTCTACATCCAGGGACTATGACCACATCACTACCACTGACCTCAATCAATAGATGGGAGAACTGCAGACAGTGCTGTAAAGCCTTTTGCTCTAGAGCCCTGGAGCAAATGAGGAGGGGAGCAGGGAGAAAGGGGAGCACTGATCTCCTTTCCTATGGAGGACAGAAGTGCATAAACATGAAGTGTGATTTTATTGAAACTGTTCTTACAATAATCAAGTTATTTTCTCATACAATTATTGTAAACAATTGAAGCAAATTATAACCACCACTTTAAGCTGTTGATTTAAATACTTTTTACCATATTATTTTATTAATATAAAATACCCCTGTATATGAAGCTCTAAGGCAGCTGACAGTGTGTTACTATACAAAAATTATTTCTTTTATAAAGGGAGAGAGAGAGAGAAGTAAAAAGAATAGAAAAATACCTGGGAGAATGAAATTTAATTAGTATCTTTAATGTTATGCTGTTTAGGATAATATAGAGTCTTTGAATAAGTATCAGACTATAAAATGGACCCCCTAAGGCATTTGGTTGGTTCTAATTCACACAAATGGAACAGCAAGGCATCTGAATGTCATCCAATATAAGCCCAAGGCCCACAGCAATACTATGATCTCAACAGTATTGTAAACGTCTTGCAGAAGAAAGTGAACTCACACTGTTCCTTGCTTGTGCCTGGCATTTCTCCTCAAAGAGAACCAAACTTGTTAAAGTAAAGTGGCCCAATATTTTGTTTGTCCTCTGGGCCCTTTATGGTGCCAAGCAATGTCTGGGACTCAAGTTTATTCAGGGCTCAAAGAACTTTCTATGGAGGCTGGCTTCAGTTCTTAAATGAACTTTTGCTACTCCAACCTAATCAGAAATTGCCCCTCCTATCTCTGGATTTTGAGAAGGACGCAGGACTTTAGGGTTGTTTCATAGATATAATAATGATAATGGGTAACATTTAAGGTTGACCTACTATGTGCCAAACTCTTTACATATAGCATATCATTTAAACCTTACGACAACACCTTATAGTAAATACCATGATAATTGTTAGTACCAGGTTGATAAAATGGTTAAAGAACTTGCAAAAGTCATAAACTTTACACTGTTAGGTGGGAGAAGAAGCAGGATTTGAGCTCACTGTGTGTGCTTAGCTCTTAAGCATGATGGCCTCATAGATGGGGCAAACCACGGCAAATCAGTAGATCAATCATTTCTTTTAGATATTGTTCAGAAGAGGACACAGGTCAGAAGAAGGCTATGGGTATACCAGCTACTGAAAGCATTAACCTCTCCTTCATAACTATATATATATGAAGAAGCAATGCATGAACTAGTTTTACTGGAACAGAGTATTTTCTTGGGAGTGTGAGGGGAAATAAATTTAAAGGAATAGGTAGAGGTCATTGTCAAGACTTATTTATGTCATTTATGTTTAAGCTTATCTTGTATACCAGGAGGAGCCATTAAATAAAGATTCTATAGCATGGTAAGCGCAATTTGGTGGAATGGGAGGATAAATGTTTCTTGTGTGGATTAGAGAGGAAAAACTTAAGTTGAGAAGGGCAAGTTTGGAGGTTGTCAATGCGAGTCAGGGATAAGTGAAAAAAGTCTGTTTTACTGCTGTTAAATGTTGCTAGAAAAGAAAAGGAGATGACAGTTGGATGAGCTTTAATGAAGGAAGTATTTTCCACAAGTCAATGAGTCATATAAATTATGGCTGTTTCCCATGTCAGTTAAAATTCATGTGATTAATGGTGTCATTTGTAACTTAACTTCTGGAATACAGTTATGAAAATGCAGAAGAGTTCCCAGTCTCCTCCGCCTTTGATCACACTCCTACTTTGAGTCTGCTCTTTACCCTAGTTGTGCTAATCTTTCCAAGATCTTTTTCATAAATCTGTATCATTCTAGAAGGGCTGAGCCAAGTGTATTGAAAGAAGTCATGTTGTGTAAGTCACTAAAAAAAATATATATTTCTATTCCTTTTCCTCAGCTATCTAATTATTTTTTTATTTACCATGGGAAAAACAATGTGTGGGATACCTTCATTTATACTAATAGTATATTAAAGCACACTAATTGACACTTTGAGCGTGCATCTTTCCTAAATAAGAGCTAGTTCATGTCTGTGTTCAGCAAACCTGTATGTATACTGATTTCATTTAACACCCATCCATTCTTTTCCAGCCTGGGAGCTACCATCTCTGTTGCTATTTCCCTCCTACCAGCCCAGGTGTGGGATGTCTGTCAAAAGTCATCTTCTGCACCCTCTTTCAGTTGCTCTCGCTTCTATTTTTGTGTTACATAGCATCCAGAGAAGTCAACTCCTCAGTGTGAACCAATGGCACTACTGTACTCATTGACAAAAAAGTTACCTGGCCTCTGCCAGGGTCACTAATATAAACATGTTTATATTATTTGTGGTTTCAATGTCATATTTAAAATACTTCTTTATACTCAGGTCATTAAAGTGTTCTATGTTGTCTACTAATTTCTTCAATTTGGAAAAATATTGAAACTCTGATGTTTAGTGTATAAAACAAAGTTTCAAATGATAACTGTAGAATAACATTTCTAAAAAAGTGTAATGCCACAGACATAGTATGCATATCCAGTAAAAATATTAAAATATAGACAGGGAGGTACACATTGAAACCATGGTTGTGGTTATTTCTTAAGCAATAAAGAGTCAAACTGACCTAAGTACTGGCACAAAGAGAAATTCCATACAATTTAATTTCTTTTTATAAAAATAATTTAAAGAAACATGACAGCATATTAACATTGGCTAATTCCACTTAGTGGGTACACAGATGTTTATTATATTCTCTATTTGCTATATTAAAATTCCTACTAAGATGGTAGAATAAAATATCTGAGAACTTTGCCTTATTTAAGCTTTACTTCCTCTGATATTATTCCTATAGTATGACCAATAACTTACCCAGAGTAGCATATACAATAGTAAAACCCATAACAATAGCAAAAACAGCAACAACTATGACCATTTATTCAGCACAGGCTATTTAACAGGTCTTATGTAAACCAAAGATTTGCATGTATCATGTCATTTATCCATGATAAATGCTATTATTACAGGCAAAATTTTATAGATAAAAAATTACAGGAAGAGACTGTTCAGTGTCACAAAACTATTAAGTGATTCTGCAAGAACTAGAAAATTGGATCAAAAGGACTTGCCTTAAAAACTGATACTACTGGCAGAAATTCTAAAAATGTACCCTAAAGATGTTAAATCCTAATCCTGAGGACCTGTGCATATGATGAAATATCACCCTGTGATTATGTTGTGTTATATGGCACAGTTGACCTTAATATGGTGAGAAGAGCTGGATGGGCCCTGATCTAATCACATGGGTCTTTATAAAAGCAGAATGTTTTCTCCAACAGATGGCAGAGATTAGGACTTAGTGTTTGTTGCTGGATTGAAGATGGAGTGGAAAGAATGAGGGAGATGGCCTCTAGAAGCAGAAAATAACTTCCCGATGACAGCCAGCAAGGACCAACAACCTGAGATCTAAAGCCACAAGAAAATGGATAATGCCAACCACTTGAATGATCTTAGAAATAGATTCTTTCCCTCAAGTCTTAAGGTAAGAGCCCCACCTGGCTGTCCCATGTTTTTGGCCTTGTGAAAGCATAGATAGAGAGACAATGCAGTCAAGTCCACCTGGACTTCTGACCTATACAACTGTGAGACATTAGATGGGTATTGTTTTGAGCTACTAAGTTTGTGGTAACATGTTATAGCAACAATAGAAAAGAGAGACTGTAT
Organism: Cacajao melanocephalus; assembly: GCA_963573385.1. Classification (NCBI taxonomy): domain Eukaryota; kingdom Metazoa; phylum Chordata; class Mammalia; order Primates; family Pitheciidae; genus Cacajao; species Cacajao melanocephalus. The sequence continues at coordinate 31,418 of CAUYLG010072405.1, read as the reverse complement.
CTGTAACCACTATTCAACACTATACCTTTATGTACTGTCCCTTCAATTAAACTTCAAAATTGAACTTCAAAAGTTATACCTACCATCATCACTAATAAAAATTCTGCCACCTACCACAAAACTATTACAATTAAGGCTAATACTACTATAAAAACACTAATTAATTATTGCATACATACACACAGACATACTTCTGTATAATTTTCCTGTGCCAGGAAGAAATCAGGACCCAATTACAAAGATTCTGATTTAACAGCTCTGAATGAAAGTGGGAAACTATATGTTTGTAAAGTTCCTAAGATAACACTTACATTATTAAGATTAAAAAACCAATCGGTTAGATACTGTTATAGGTTGAAATGGATCCCCCAAAATGTACATGTTAAAGCCATATCTGGAGGCACGGCCTTTAAAGAGGCAACTAAGTTAAATGCAGCCGTTAATGTGGGTCAGAGTTCAATCTGGTGTGTCCTTACAACAAGAGCAAATTTGAGCACAGAGAGACATCCGAGTTACACAGACACAGAGAAAAGACCATGTGGGGACATAGTGAGAAGGGGGCCATCTGTACATCAAGGAGAAAGGCCAGAGAAGAAACCAAACTTGTCAACACCTTGATCTTAGACTGCAAGTTTCCAAAACTGTGAGAATATACATTTCTGTTGTTTAAGACACTCACTTTGTTATATTTTGTTAAAGAAGCCTTAGAAAAACATGTACCATTTATTAATTTTTTATTTATTATTTCATTTTGTCTTTTCTTTTCTTGGTCTTCATTTTACAGTGGAGAGAATGGAGGGTTAGAAAAATGTAAGTACTTTCTTAGGGTCACACATCGAGGCTTAAGTATTAGAATTTAGATTCATACTTGGTTTGTTTTTCTGTCAGAATCCAAGCAACATTATTTCTTTTTGGAATTTTTTGTCAAAATCTAAATTTTCCATTGATAAAGCATTGATTATAATTTTTATAGACACATCAGGATTCCATGTAGCAAACATTCACAGGAAATTAGTTTTTATAAATCTTTTGAGTAATTATATATGTCATAGGACTTAAATTATTAAATAAATAACTTCTTAGATAGATGTATGTTTCCATTTTCTCTTTTTTTATTCCAGGAGCAAAGTTAAACAGTTGTGAAATTTCCAAGATTAAAATGCACAAGAAAGCAGCATTTTATGCAGTAAGTAGAAGAAATATAATAAATTTATTTGAGTTATTTTAATTTGGAAATAGACATTAGTCATACCTTACATGACATTAGTCATACCTTACATGACATAACTAAAATAAAACTAGAAACTCCATAGTGATTAAAATGGCTTTTTCCTAAAATAGTCAATGACTATCAAAGATGGGGGTTGAGTTATATCAGTTGGAGAAAAAGGTAAGACAGCTGAACAAAAAGCATGTCACTGTGATGAGACTGATTTTTACTTTTTAAAATTTTAATTTTTAGATTTAAAAAAAATTAAAAATTCAGATTTTAATTTAAAAAATTATTTCAAAGAATTTGAAAAACTACATGTCCATAGTTCAATTTTTTGTCATTATATTCTAGAATTTATCTTAAAAGTTTTCATTTTTCATACAACTATATTCAACTAGTATTTTATATTAAATTATAAATATTACAACTATATTTTACATTCTAAGTAAAAATACAAGAGCTGTTTTTAATCAGCTTTTTAACACACTAGTTTTAGATAATCTTTCATTATTATGAGCTTATGTTCAAGGTCTATGATTAAAGTCCCTTTAAAACAAGTTAACGATAAATAAAGGAAAACCAGAGATCAAAGGTGATTCAGCAGAACAAAAGTCACAAGAGAACAGGATCTTAGAAGCAAATTACTGAAGGGAAAATGCTCTCAGAGTTCATTAACAGGGAAGGTGAAAAACAAGGCAAAATGCACCTGATTTTATGTAAAAAAACAATAGTAACATTTAGTCTTTGCTAATGTACTCAAATGGTTTTTAGAAAAATACCCTGCTATTCACTTCAAGGTTCTTATGATACCAGCAACTATTGAATGTGAGGCATTATTATAAGGACAATTTTTAAATGAAGTCTGTTTACATAAAAGAGTCATATTCATTGCATTTTTATTGGCAAATATGGCTAAATTTTAATCTGGATTCTTTGTTTTTAAAATATGGTTAAGTACATATGGTAACTAAAACAAACATTCTATCTAAGGTCAAGTTGAGCCCATTACTAGCTAACGCCTGTAATGTGTCTATGATTGCAAACCGAAATTAGCATTCCAAAAATTAAAGGAGACAGCATTTGAACCAGCATTTACAGGTGACACAAAATTCACCAGAAAGAAGACAAAGATACATTACAGAGAGTTTTCCTCAATTATAGGCTGCTATAAAATTGTATTATTTGGGGAAATTACCTATTCCTTTCTTCTTATCATGCCTTTTATATTCCATCTCTTAGAATCACTTTATTTAAGAGAACTATAGGTACATTTTTAGTCACCTGTCTTCAAGACTTCACCATATAAAGTTCACTAGAAATAAATGAAGAAACTTCAGATATTATCTAATCATGAAATACGAGAAATTTCGGTAATATGTCATCAGAGTTTACTCAGAGGAACAGAGCACAATGAGCATTATGGGAATGAGTGGTTTGTTATTGAAAGACTGAAAACCAGAGATGGAGGATCAGAGAGGAAATCACTAACCCACCTCCCAAAAAAATTGGTACAGCCGGTAAATTGGGGCTTGCAGGTAAATGTAAGTAATGTAGCATGTTGAGCCACCAAAATCAGACTGGCAAGAAGACGTGGCAAGACGTAAACAAAGTTGTTGTGTTAGTTAGTTAATAAGTAACTGAATTTCAATTTGAATTCAATTCCCAGAGTCTGTGCTTTTAATTAATCAATTATATTGTGGTACTTTTACTGAGATGGGTACAGAATGTAATAAGAATATCAGAGAAAAATCTTCTAAATCTATCCATTGGTTTCTGTCTGCTTTACAGAGGAGGAATTTGAGCCGAGACTTGAGATTTGTTCCATTTTTACAATGGCATTTGAAACAATGAGATAAATATGTGCAAAGAATGTAGTCAGAAGTACACTGTAATGTGTGTGTGTGTATATATATTTAGCTTTGCAAAAATTTTAAGAAGAAGAAGGTTTAAACCAGAAGTTTAGAAGTAAAATAAGAATATTCCTTCCTACCTACCCATTCGTCACTCATTTAGACTATCTAAAGAAACTTTAAATTGTACAAGTAGGTATCCATATATTATTCTATTTGGCATTTATAGTAATGTAGCGAAATTGGACACCAATAAAACTTTGGACTCTGGAGTTATACACACATGGTTTGAATCCTGACTCCATGATATCATACACAAGAAACATTAGGCATATTTTAAAAAAAAATATATATATATATTAATTCTTGAGTTTTTCTCAGAGATTTTTAGTATGTGACATTGGACAAATATGTGAATGTCTTTAGGCCTCAGTTTTCTTATATGTAAAATGAGAATTATAAAACACCATTGCTTACATAAAATATATGATGCTATTAACAAAATATATAGCATAGGAACATCATTAATATATGTTTTTTAATGTTTTAGGTAGATGAAATAGCAAGCATAAGACCTTGAATTGGGAATTTGGGGTATTTAAGGAACAGAAATAAGGTGCTAATATCAACAGACACTAGTGAAGAAGGGGAAGAATTCTGTATAAGACAAAGACATAGGCAGTATCCTGAGCATATAGGGCACTGTAGACATAAATAGCGTTTGGGATTTTAGTATAGAGGTTTGGTCCTAAACATTGAAGGATTCCACCAATAGCAAACCACACATTCTTCACAAGTACATGTGGACTTTCTCCAAGTTGGATCACATGTTAGTTTATGCTATAAATCAGGTCTCAATAAGTTTAAAATATTGAAATTATAGAAAGTCTACTCTCCAACTATAATGAAATGAAATCAAAAATCACTAACCAAAAGACAGTTGGGTTATTCCAAGATATGTGGAAATTAACAGCACAATCCTTAAAAGACCATGGGCCATACAACAAATAAAAAGGTACATTATAAAATATTTTGACCTCAACAAACTACACATTGAAAGATCATACCTCAAAATAATATTAACCATCTATGACAAACCCACAGCCAACATCATACTGAATGGGCAAAAGCTAAAATCATTTCTCTTGAGAACTGGAACAAGACAAAGTTGCCCACACTTATCTCTCCTATTTAACATAGTGCTGGATGTCCTAGCCAAAACAATCAGGCAAGAGAAAGAAATAAAAGCATCTAAATAAGAAAGGAAGATGTCAAATTACCTCTCTTCACTGACAATATTATTCTATACTTAAAAAACCCTAAAGACTGCCAAAAGACTCCTAGAACTGATAAACGACTTCAGTAAAGTTGCAGGATAAGAAAAAAATCAACATATAGAAATCAGTAGCATTTCTATATATCGATAAAATTCAAGTTGAAATCCAAATAAAATCACAATCCTATTTACAATAGCCACACAAAAATAATAAAGTACCTAGAAATACATCTAACCAAATACGTGAATAATCTCTGCAAGGAAAACTCTAAACACTGCTAAAATAAGCAGAAATGACACAAACAAATGAAAAACATTCCAAGCTCAGGGATTAGAATAATTAATACAGTTAAAATAGCCATACTGTCCAAAGCAACCTACAGATTAAATGTTCTTCCTATAAATACCAATGTCATTTGCAGAGAACTAGAAAAAAAAAAAAAAACTCTTCTAAATTTATAAGGAAACAAAGAGATCCAGAATTGGCAAAACAATCCTAAGCAAAAACAACAAAGCCAGAGTTAGTGCATTACCTGACTTCAAACTATGCTATAAGGCTACAATAACCAAAATATCACGATATTGGTTCAAAAACAAATACATGGACCAATGAAATAGCTTATAGAACCCAGAAAGAAAGCCACACAACTACAGTTATTTGATCTTCAAGAAGGTCAACAAAAATAATAAATAAGGAAAAGATTCCCTATTCAATAAATGGTCCTGAGATACTGGCTAGCCATATGTAGAAGAATGAAATTGGATCATTACTGTTTATTATATAAAAAAATTAACACAAGGTGAACAAAAGATTTAAATGTAAGACTTTAAATTATAAAACTCCTAGGAGAAAACACAGGAAATACCATTTTGGACATTGGCCTTAATAAATAATTTATGATTAAGTCCCCAAAAGCCATTGTAACAAACACATAAATTGATAAATAGAACCTAATTAATTAAGCACTTATACACAGCAAAAGAAACTATCCACAAAGTAAACAGATAATCCACAGAATGGGAAGAAATATTTGCAAACTATACATCCAACAAAGGTCTAATATCCAACATGTATAAGGAAGTTAAACAATTCAACAAACAAAAACCAAATAACTCCTTTACAAAGTGAGCTAAAGATATAAGCAGACACTTTCTGAAAAGAAGATTTACAAGTGGCCAATGAGCATATAAAAAATGCTCAATATCAATAATAATCAGAAAAATGCAAATAAAATTCACAATGAGATACCAACTTACATCACTCCCATGGCTACTATTAAAAAGCCAAAAAAAAAAAAAAAAAGGATGCTGACAAAGCTGCAGAGAAAAGGGAATGCTTAAATACTGTTAGTGGGAATGTAAATTAGTTCAGCCCCTGTGGAAAGCAGTTGAGAGATTTCTCAAACAACTTAAAACAGAGCTATCATTCAACCTAGCAATCCCATTACTGGGTATATACACAAAGGACAATAAATCATTCTATTGAAAAGACATACGCACTTGCATGTTTATTACAGTGCTATTCACAATAGCAAAGACATGGAATCAACCTAGGTGCCCATAAATAGTGTAGTGGATATAGAAAATGTGTCACATATACACCAAGGAACTCTATGCAGCCATAAAAAAATAATAAAATCATGTCCTTTGCAGGGACATGAATGCAGCTGGAGGCCATCATCCTAAACAAATTAATGTAAGAACAGAAAATCAAACATTGTGTGTTCCCACATGTAAGTGAGAGTTAATCATTGGGTGCCTAAAAACATAAAGATGGGAACAATAAACACTGAGAACTACTGGAGAAGGTAGACAGGAAAAGGGGTAACGATTGAAAAACTTACTACTGAGTACTATGCCCACCTCCTCAATTCTCAGCATCACATAATATACCCGTGTAACAAACCTGCACATGTACCCCCGAATGTAAAATAAAAGTTGAAATTATTTAAAAAGGAAAATATTTTGAGATGAATAAAAATTAAAACACAGCATAAAACTTGTGGTATGCAGTGAAAGCAACACTTAAGAAATGTATAGCTGTGAATATAAAATATTTTTAAAAATCTCAAATTAAGACCAAGAAATATATAGCTTTTAAAATAGAATATTAAACAAGAAGAAATATCTCAAATCAAGAATATTACAATTGGCTTAAGAAACTAGAAAAAGAAGAGCAAATTAAACCCACACCAAACAGAAGGATGGAAATAATGAATATTAGAGCAGAAAGAAATGAAATAGAGATTACAAAAATAGAAAAAAATCAACAAAAAGCCAACATTTGCTCTTTCAAATTATTCACAAAATTGATATATCTTTAACATGACTAGCTAGGACTAAAAAAGAGAAGACTTAAATTACCAAAATCAAAAATTAAAGAGAAAATAAAACTACTGATCTTTCAGAGACAAAAAGGACTATAAAGAAATACTACGAACAATTTTGTATCCACAAATTAGATAGCCTAGATGAACTGAAAAAAAAATTTTGAAAAGACATAAACTAGTAAAACTCACTCAAAAATAAGTAGAAATTTTTCATAGACTTATAAGAGATTGAATTAGTGATTAAAAAAAAAAAAACCTCACAGGGAAAAATTCCCAAACCAGACAGCTTTCTTGGTGAACTCAAGGAAATATTTAAAGATGCTAACTTCAAACCTTCACCAACTTTTCTAAGAACATTAGTAAAGGGATCACATCACAAATCATTCTATGAGGCTGATATTATCTAACACCAAAATCAGGCAAAGTTACTGTATGTAAAGAAAACTACAGACCAACCTGCCTTGTTATGATTGTTGATGTAAAAATCTTCAACAAAATATTAATAAAATCCACCAACATATTAAAAGAATCACACATCATATCCAATGGGATTTATCTCAGTATCACAAGATTGGTTAAATGTATAAAAATCTTTCGACAATAGAGACATTTTAAATAACATACACGACAAATACCACATGATTATCTTAATAGACACAGCAAAGGCATTTAATAAAACTCAACACATTTTTATGATAAAAAATACTCAACACAAGAGGAATAAAGAGAAATTTCCTCAAACTGACAAAGAAGATCTACGAAAACCTCACAGCTAAAAGCATACTTAATTGCAAAAGATAAATTTCTCTCTCAGATCAGGAAAAATAAACAGGATATTTGCTCTCAACATTTGTATTCAACATTACACTGGAGATTCTAGGCGGGGCATTTAGACAAGAAAATAAAATAAAAGTCTTCTAGATGGAAAAAAATAAGTAAATTATCTCTTCAAATGACCCAGTCACGCATTTTAAATATCCTGAAGAATTTACACACAGACAAACACACACACATACACACACACACACACACACACACACATTACTGCTAACAGGTGAATTTAGGATGGTTGTAAGAAAGATTGTCAATGTACAAAAACAGTTGTTTTTCTATATTCTATCAATGAACTACATGAAGATAAAAATTAACAGTAGTAGCAAAAAGAAAATACTTAGGAATAAATTTACCAAAAGCAATAGAAAACCTATACACTGAAAACTACAAATTGAGGAAAGAAATTAAAGAAAATATAAATAAATGCAAACATTATGTAGTCAAGCATTTGAGGCCCACATATTTTTTTAAATGGCAGTAATCTAAAAATATGCCTACAGTTTAAAATGATCTCTATCAAAACTTCCCCTGCTCCTTTTGGAAGAAATTGGCAAGCTTGTCCTAAAAGCCACATGAGAATTGAAATAACACAGAATAGTCTGAACATTTTTTAAAAGAAGAACAAAGCTAGAGGACTCATTATACCTAATTTTAAAACTTACTACAAACCCACAATAACCAAGACTCTGTGACATTGGCATGAGGAAAGGCATATAGGTTGATAAAATAATTGAGGCCAGAAATTAACTCATACATCTATGGTCAATTGTTTTTCAACAAATGTGCAATGAGAATTCAAGAGGAAATAATAGTTTTTTAAAAGAAAGATGCTGGGACAACTAAATATCAACATGCAAAAGAGTGAATTTAGACTCCTATCTCTCACATAATACAAAAATATTAAATCAAAATGGATAAAAGACTTAATTGTAAGAGCTAAAAGTTTAAAACTCTTTGAAGAAAAATACAAAAATAAATGTTCCTGACTTTGAAATTACTAACAAAAGAAAAAATAGATTAATTGGACTTTTTTCAAAATTAAGAAGCCCTTTTTTTCCCAATAACACTGTTAAGAAGGTAAAAAAAAAAAAAAAACCCAGGGAATGGGAGAAAATATTTGCAAATCATATTGATGATATGTATCTAGCATCCAGAATATAAAAAGAACCCTTACAATTCAACAATAAAAGATGAATAATTAAAAATGGGCTTAGGATTAAGATATTATTTCAATGTAGATAAACAAATGGCCAATAGCACACAAAAAGATGCTCAACACTACTTATTATTAGAAAAATGCAAATCAAAATCACAGTGAGATACTACTCCCTACAAATCAGAATGCATATAATAAAAAAATGGAAAATAGCAAATGTTGCTGAAAATGTGGAGAAATTGAAATTCTTGTACTTTGCTCATGGAGCATAACATGGTACAGCCAATGGAAAAAACATTTTGACAGTTTCACAAAAAGTTAAACATAGATTCACCATATGATTGAAGAATTCCACAGTTAGATATATAAAACGTATATTTCCACAAAATATGTAAACAAAAGTCATTGCAACTTTATTCATGTTAGCTCAAAAGTGGAAACAAACCAAATGTCCATCAACTGATGAAGGGATAAACAAAACGGGCATATTTCTACAATGGACTATGATTTATCCATCAAAAGGAGTGATGTAGTGATATATGTTAAAACACTGATGTATCTTGAAAACTATATGTTGAGCAAAAGAAGCCAGACATAAAAGGGCACATATTGTGTGATTCTAATTATATGAAATGTCCAATATAGGCAAATGCATAAAAACAGACAGTAGATTAGTAATGTCCAGAACCTGCGGGGAGGGGATAATGGGAAGTGACTGCTGCTAGTAGTTACGTGGTGGGTTTTTTTTCGTTTTTTGTTTTTATTTGTTTTTTTTTTTGGAGATGAAAATATTCTGGCATCAGATAGTGGTAAGGGTTGTGAATATACTAACTTTAATTGGTGTATTTTAAGAGTACATCCAGTGTGAATGTTTTCTCGCTTGAATTGTATCTCAGTAAAAAACATCAATGAGGATAGTGAAAAGAGACATCTATACTCTGGGCTCTTGTTTTAAACAGACTTACTTGTCAACTCCATGCATTTCTCTATGCCCCCCCAACTCTCTATGGAGCACCTACAGCGATTGTAGAATGGCCAGTGCCCTGCTACTCTCTTGGTGGCCTTAACTATGATCAACCCATCTAGACTCTAGGTTTCTCCCAGGAACTTACAGGAAAAAGGTACCATGAAGGCTTTAATTCACATAAGAAGTCACATAAGCAACTGTGATTCCAAGAGAACAATGGCCAGAAACATATTGTTATATTTGAAGCGTGCCAGATGATTACTGGGCATTTGCATGTTGAAGTACCATCATGGCTACTAGACACTCTTTCTCACATCCTGGAGTTCAAGATCAAGAGGATACTAGGAAAGAAGGCCTTCCCAGGAAAGTAACAGTGAACAGTGGGAGATGTGGAGAACTGGCACATGCTACTGTGGGGCAATCAGCCCTCAGTAGCCCCAAGAGATATCAAGGGAACTGCTCAAGAGAATTTTTTGATATAACTAGCTCAAGCCTCCACCAGCCATAACCGAAGCTGGTTGAAGAGTTCTACAGGTCCCCAGACAAGCATTAACCCTTTAGTTGCGGGATCCCAGGAAGTTGGAAAAATAATTAGGTAGACAACCAGAGAGGCTGGGACAGAAAGTGAAGGGTAAATAAAGTCTTGCTTCAAGCAATGGGTTTTTTAAATGAATCCAGAGATAGCAAAATATTTTAACAATCAGGATGATCATAAATTTACCAATAGAATAATCATACTTTTGCATAAGTACTAATTTATCAGTGCTGATTAAAATACAACTTGATATTGAATCAGAGCTTTCTGTAGGGCATGTAAAATTGAGCAGCTAACAATCATGAAAGCACACATGTTACAAATGAGAATGATTATAAATCCTGAACTCTTTGGGAAAATTTGGATCTAGAAATATTGATTTTGGATGGCATTTGGGACTCTATGAAATCATACAGGAAAAGTTTGTAGTTAGAGAAAAGGGGTCTAGGACCAAGCCCTAGAGCACTCCAATATTCAAAAGAAGAGGAGAAAGAGCAGAATTTGAAGAAGCACAGCCCATAAGAGCTCCCTCACTTCTCATATCACTTGCATGTTTAGGGGTTTCCTCAAACCACCACTAGACTTGATAATTCTCTAGAACTACTCACAGAACTCACTGAAAGTTGCCTGAAGTCAATGACAATACATATGAAGTTTTACCAACCACGAAAGCTCATCTGAGCCTTGGTATTCAAATTTTTACTGAGGGGCTCCATGATTGACTACAAATATGGGTAACCTTCAGTCCCCAGCCTTTCTAGAGTCAGAGCAGGTACTTTTGGGGCCCAAAGCCTCTATTATAAATAACATTTTTCAGCTATCCAGTGGCCAATGCCCCTGGTAAATAAAGACATTTTTTTCAAGGCAGGACATTCAAAGGGTCTACAGACCACCTTAAGGTAATGTAGGGCAAAGGTCAGATATGTCTCTGTATAAGGTTAAGTCTTTACTACACAGAGCAAATGAACAGATTGAGGTGGTAAAGGAAGAAAGGAAAAAGAAAACCTTGCAACAACAGGGGTTTCTAATAATTAAGACAGAATATTTAAAGAAAGAGTGAGTATTCAATTGTTTCACATTTCAAGTTTTAATAAAGATAAGAACAGGGATGTGGCCAATGGCTAATAAAACAACACTATGGCCGTGGCAACCTTGAGAAAGATGTTTTAGTGGAGTGGCGAGACTTGGCAATGTGGCCGGAAATGAAGATAATGAGTAATAGAATGTAGAGTTTTCTGAAAGAGAGACAAGACATTGAGTAGGAGCTGAAGGGTGAGATGAGGTTATGGGATAAATGATTTCAAGATAGATAATTCGTGATTGTGTCTATACATTACCATAAAATGTTGAGTAGATTAGGATTTGTCAAAATGCAGAAGGAAAGAAGGGCGAGTCCATGAGATAGAAAAAAATGAAACCGAGAACTGAGAAGAGGGGCTGCGCTGTGACTGGGCAGGAACACTTCATTCATCTTAATAGAAGTGCAGGCTGTTGTGAAGAGAAGATGAGGTAGCATTTTTGTTGTTGTTGTTTGTTTGTTTCCATTGGCTTCCATTTTATCAATTAAGTGTGAGGTTAGGTTATCAGGCCAGAATAAATTGGGAGACCATACTAGTGGTTTGATGAAAGAAAAGTAGGTATAAAACAGTTGTTTCCAAAAGGAGAGAAAGTAAACACACTAGCAAAATAGTAGAAATGTTAGGAAGTATTGAGTTCCCAATGATAATGTATTGTGTGTTTCAAAGTAACTAAGATAATAAAATTCAAATGTTTTGCCACAAAAAATGACAAGAAATGTAAGAGATATGTTAATTAACTTGATTTGTTTATTCTACACTGCATGTATAGATACCAAGGTAAAATATCACATTGTACCCAATAAATGTATATAATTATGATTCATTTATTAAAATAACAAAAAAGTAATTTTTTTAAAAAAAGAACTCAAGCAGATACCACAAGCAAGTTTGTGATATTACATATCTATAGCCATTCCCTGTGACTCCAATGGATGTAGAAAAAAAGAAAGGGATTAGGAGGTAATGACAAGCAAATGATTTTGATGGTAGACCAGGAATCAGTACTGTGTAGGTATTGATGGGAGAGAAGGTACCTGGGGACACAGCTGTATTGGATTAAGAGTAGATTGGAGGCCACAATGAAACAGTTATTTTAGTGACTGATACTTGATGTCTCTGTTAAAACAGATACTACACTTTCTGTAGATGCTTGCACATTGATAAAATGATTTGGTTTACCTAGATGTCAGTACAATACACCATGTTTTCTCATACTTGATCTCCCAGTTTGTGTCTTTTTTGCTTGACACATACATGCTCAGCCAATATTCCGAAGCCCAATCATTTTGCTAAATAGTTGGGGGTCAAGGTGGCTTAAAATTTACGCCACACTTGAACAAAACTAACTCTCCTACAAAGTACTTCCTACTGTGGAAAGGTTCTGTGCATACCCTTAATTTTCTTTCTTGGCTATTCCAAGACTATACCAATTTCCTCAACACGTATTTGACCTTTAAAATAAAAGTTTCAGGTGCTTGATCCAATATGGTTGTTTCACTTTTAATATCCCCTTTCTTCATGTACCTAGTGAAATGCCTCTCCTTGGTTGGCAGTTCCTATATGCATGTTCCTGAAGGAGTTAATTCACTGACTTGAGATAATACTAGAATGACTGACAAAACAAGGAGAGATTTTTGGAATTGAAAGAGGTTCTAATTAGGTTATTTCCCACTGTAGAAATCAGCAAGCATAGCAGTTACCATTGGTACATGGCCTGGAATTAAGTGCATAGCATACACATAAAGGAAAATGAGACAGGCTGACAGCTCTCAGGAATGGACCGCAGGTACTTTGAACCAGGGAAAAGCATGAAGACAAATGGGCCATCTATGTCTTCTTGAAGATTGTCAGAACTAGATTCTACTAGAATTACTTATGTTCTTGCTAGGTCAAATAGCAAATCACTCTTAGAACAATGACTAAAACTTATTTCATAATTTGTAGTCTCTTAAAGATTGTTCTGCTAGATTTTCTTTGGTAAAAAGAAAAGTCATTTTAATATAAATATAGATCAATCTTGGCAAATGAAAGAGCAGACTCTAGTTGAACACAGGACATATAAGGAAAAATATACTACTACTTTATTCAGTGTAAATATTTATTCATTCGTTTGTTCATTCATTCATTTATTAGAGACAGAGTCTCACTCTGTCTCCCAGACTGGAGTGCAGTGGCAGGATGATAGCTCACTGTAATCTCCAACTCCAGGACTCAAGCAATCATCCTACCTTAATCTGCCAAAGTAGCTGGGACTACAGGTATGAGATGCAGCACCAGGCTAATTTTTGTATTTTCTGTAGAGATGGGATCTCACTATGTTATCCAGGCTGGTCTCCAAGTCCTGGCCTCAAGCAATCCTCTTGCTTTGGCCTCCCAAAGTGCTTGAATTTCAGGCGTCAGTCACCACCCCTGGCCTATTTTTAATTTTGTAAATCATGAAAATCCACTGGTGGCTAGGAAGTCAATTAACGGTTTAGAAAATTACAGCCTGGTGGAAACATCAACAATAAATGTTTATTTGTAAGTCTGTCGTTTATATGCTAAATAACAGTGGAATTCCAACTAAATCTGTAGCCTCTCTCTCATTTGAAAGTAATTGGCAGCACTGTTGATAGTCTTAGCAATGAACCAAAGGAGAAAGTTGTTTTTCTTAGCATGAATATAACATGTAAAAGAGTAAAAATGTCATTGGCTTTTCTACCGACATGCTTCCTCTGTATATGAAAAAGTAAATTTTCTTCTATTGTATATCTGACTCTATATATGTGTGTATAGAATCAGATATGAAAAATGTATTTTCCAGATAATATACACAATTTATTGTGATGCTGTTTAAACAACCAAATGTTCTCTTGTTAAGAGCTGTCTAAATGACTGGAAATAATTGAGCTGACTTTTCTAAACCAGAATAGCTAAGCTCAAATTGATTATATTCATGCTCTGAAAATTCTGATTTGCTAGAATCCATTTACTGTAACAAATTGAAGAAACCTAGTTTTTAGCTCATATATTGTTTATGACAAAATTACATGGGAAATTTATACATCGGTTCTGGCAAATACATTATGGGCACGTAATGTATCATTTTGTGGACAGAAATGTCAATCATGGTACTTATGATAATAGAGTTAGTTGTATTTATGTGATTGTATATATTCTGACAGTATTAAGATATCCTGAAAATTATAAATTTAGTAACTTCGGCATTAGGCTAGATATACTCTTCAGCTGTCATAGAGACTCAGAGAGAGGGAAAAAAGCAAAATGTATTTTTTAATGTTTTTCACACTTTTCTCAGGGTCGAAATTGTCAATATTATTTTTACTTTATGTATAGAATTTTCAAATGTTAAATGTAAAAGTAAGTTCAGATTAATAGATTGTGTGAAAATATTTTTATGTCATCCCTAGGACTAGTAAACAAAGGCTGCAGATTGTTGTAAAAATAATCCCCTTGTTCTGATGAATACACTCACGCATACACGCATTTCCTTCTAGTCACCACAGCTAGCTGACCTTAGGAAACTCAAGTAATGACAAACTAAAATTAGCAACCACATGTCCTTTGCCTAAAGCAAGCCACAGCTAAAGGATGAAAAACTAGACACAGAGAGAAACTCACTCTAACCTGAAATTGTTCCCAGTAATTCAGTTGTATATTTATTATAAGCATTAGGTTTTACTAATCTACAGTCTTATCAACCGAATCATAAGGCTCAAATAAACATTGAAAGATAAAAAAAAATCTATATCCTTTTCTACAAGTGGGGCAGTTTAGGAATATTATGGACAGTTATAATGATAGGGAACTGGGGAATATTGCCTGTGTTCCTTGAATGCAAATTTTCTTCTGTGCAAAGCTATAAATGAGTCAGTAATCACTACAAAAAACTTCCAAGGCTCATGAAAAATATGAACCATGAGAGAAATGGTTGTATTCCTCATAAGTATTTTAGGCCTTGTCCCTGTGTTTCCAGCTAAATGGGAAGCTCCAAAGTGGATTTTCTCTGACTCAAACCAGAAAACAGAATCCAGTAAAACTCAACTAAAAGCCAAGTTTCAGGTCTATTACTGTTTCATTGATTTGTTTTGCAAGCTTCCACTTTTCTTTTAGTTTCTTTTATATAAAGCAATTTTAAAATTTAGCTTTTTAATAGAAAAACATGTTGGCCATATACCCCTTAATTTGTTGTTTCCTTTTGTTTTGTACTTGCCTTACATTTTGCCATTTAAAAAAATAATTCACCTGTTTTGCTTTTACACCAGTTTATAATGATATCATTAATAATAATAGAAGTATTAACAGAAATAATGTTTATCACCATCACTTTGTGTGTCATACTCTCTGCAAAAGTCTTTATGTCATTGGTTCCAAACTTTGAAACTTAAAATCACCTGGGGAGTTTTGAAAGATCCCAAAGCCTGAGTTGCACTTCATAACAATGAAACAGAATGCACAGGAGATGGAAGCCAGACATCAGCATTTTTTGAAAACTACCTTTTTAGCCCACAGAAGCCTTTGAAATAATATAATTATGGTGGTTGTCTATGGGAGTGAAGCCTTGGCTGGTAAACTAGCATTGGCTCCAAGCTCTGTTGTTTACATGCTCTGTCACATTCAATGCTACTTTATTTCACTGTACCTCTGGTTTTTTTCATTTGTAAAATGAGAAAAATAATTAGTTGCTAACTTACAGTGTTGAAAGGAGGTTTATTTAATGCAGATAAACTTCTAACATGACCATAGTTATTACTCAATCCCCATTCACTAAGTGAAAACAAGAAAGCACAGGAAGTTGAGCAACTTGCTAAAATGTGCACAAAGTTTCCACAAAGCCTGAAAGAATACAGTCCAAGCATCTATAGTTTAGATAGCAATTAGTTCTGCAAAATGTATGGTTCTCACTTCCTTGATCTGTGTAAAGTAGTGTACCCCAAGACGTTAGCTGAAAAGTGTGGTTAAAACACCCAAGGTCCTGTGGCTGTATAGATCTAGCTTCAGTGCCTTCTACCAGTTGGCTGTGGGGCTACCTACTTGTTCCTTGCTTCTTGTAAAGACAAATCAGCCACATAGATTTAAATTACAAGCATTCAGGAAATATGATTCATTTGATTAACTAGACCTTAATCCTGCCTATCCTTGTGAAGAATGGACACTAATTATAAAGTCTGTGTCATTCTTGTGTTATATTCACTGTGGCATATTAGTGTATTCAGTTTTCAAATACATAAGGAAAATTAACTTCCTTGGATATAAGACTGCAAGGAAGGGGTCGTTTATTTCTAAGAGTGCAGAATCACTAGAATAGTTTTCTTTTTTTTTAATTCTAATTGCTGGTCTTTATACTTTTTTCTTTTGTTCATGTTTCTGGGACAGTGGCTGAAATTCCTGTGATGAAAGTCTAAGCCCTTTGACCTCATAAAAATTTGCAATATAATAGAAAGGCAGACAAATAAATAGAAGTAGGAGGCGTTAAAGTAAAACCAATAAGACATGGGATTTAATCCCAAGTTTTATCCAATTTCCAGAATTTCCTAGCCATGTGACCTTGCACAAGATTCTTAATTTCTCAAAGAAGCTTTCTTTCATCTGATATAAAATGGAGACAATAAAATTTAACCCAGATGTTTGTTTGTCTTAGAGATTTAATAATATGATATAGTATAGTATCTTAGTATAGTATCTTACTTAGCCCAGCACTAGAACATAATAAGATCTCAAAAATTAGTTGCCTTAGCTATTATGCCATAACTCAGTATGACAAATACTTAAATAGAAGAAATACTCAGGGTGCTAAGGAAGAACATGGGTGGAACCCCTAACACGAATGGGGAGTAAAGCTTCATTAAGACATAGCAGTCATTGATTCAGAAAGTCTGATTTAAAGAAAGTATATGATGTATTTTTAAGACAGCTTGTGAAGTATGCCTTTAATTATGAATACAAGTACGATTTCAACTTCTGTTTATTTTCCTGGTATTGAACAGTTGTTGTCAAATCATCTGTAAAACCCTTGACCCACTGTGACCTCATATGCCTCTTTATAACCAAAGGGAATGAAGAAACAGAAATAAAATGAAAACTGTTATGAGATAATATATGATACTTATAAATCATACTTAAAGTTATTTGAGAAATTCCTCCTATAAGTTACCCTTGGAGTCATTTAGTGCATCACATTTGACTTTTCCAGATTTAAGTTTCATATATATTAAAATCCTGCCAGTACAGACTCCCTAAATCAAAGTTATTTTACTTTACACCTAGGACTATAAATAAAATAGCACACCTTGCTTAAACTCTTTTAGGGTAGTCAAAGTGAGGTACTTTAGAGAAAACCTCTCAGCAAAGTTTTACCTTTCCCAGATAAAGGTCATAGTGCTTTATTGTTTTACCCTGAAGCCCATTATAATTTCATTTTTGTACTTATTTATTTATAGTTATTTAAGTTGTCAACTGTCATCTAGTAATTATTTCTCAAGTCACTTTTCTTGCATTCCCACAGAGTTTTAGTTCTGTGAGCTCTTGGAAATCGTGTCTTCATGCATATACACAATGTATAATCAAATTAGTATAATTAGCATGTTCATCACTGCAAACATTTATTATTTCTTTGTGGTGAGAACATTCAAAATACTCTTCTAGCTATCTTATACTATATACTATTGATAACTATAGTTATCAATTCATAAATATGTAAAATTATTATGTGTAAATCAAAAATAAACTGAAACTGAAAAAATTACTTCTCAGTCTCTAGCCCTTTCAAATTTTCATAACATATCCGTTCCTTAAACTGATTTTACAATTGAAATATTATTGTCAACATTAGCTCAATTTGAGACTTTCAGTATTTAAATTCAGTGAGAGGTGTCTATAGAAAGGGTTCGAAAGTTATAAACTACCATATTTATATTTTACAACTATTTCTGAATTTTTTTCCAAATTATTTAGAAGTTAGAAAATGCTGGATTATTTAAGAAGTCTGAATCAGTCTTATTATGCATCATATAAACATTCATATTAAGTAACATCAAGAAATTAATGAATGGCTTCCCCTCCAGAAATAATGGAAGTCCACATTGGGGGATAGCTATCATAAGTAATCCCATTTCAGATGTTGGCTCAATTAATAGCTTCATATTCTATCATTTTCTGTCATCTCTTAGAGAGTAAGAAATTACGTTCTTATAAGATCAAAATTTGACTTCACTAGAGGAAGGTTTTTTTTTTTTTTTTTTTTTTTTCCTGTCAGGGTATAGAAGCTGTTAATTTCTAGGATTAGTGAAATCTACATAAGGCTTTTGTTAGCAAAATTAGACCCAGGAATGGGACAGAGCTGCAACGGGAAACCTAGAAGCTACTGCTGCCATCTTTTGGCACTCAAAACACTATAAACAAAGAAAGAGAAGTAAAAGGAAGTTTAAGAGGGCAGGCAGCTGTCTCTCTAATTTATTATTCTATTCCTGGAATACAGAAAAGTGTCTAGCACATAGTAAGTGCACAACAAATATTTGCTAAAACAAGATAAAGAATTTGACTTAATGCAAAATGAGAAATATAATTTTACAAATAATGTCTGTTGTGATTTTCTGTAGAATAAACACTAAATGTATACTTACGACTTTGGTTTTCCTTTTAATGATATGTTTTGCCATGTAGTCCATGCCCACCTCTCCTAATGAGTCTTGTATGATTCTTCCCAGGCTCAATCAACTCTAGGCAAACTCATTTTATTTCTAGTCATCAAAAACCTAAACTCTTGCCCACCTCAAAGTCTTTGCACGTAATATTCCCTCTACTTTGAAAGCTCTTCCCCAGCTCTTCACGTGGCTGGCCCTTTCTCATCCTTTGCTCTTAGCTCCAAATCATTTCCTCAAAAACACCTTCCTCTACTGAATATGTCAAATGCCACCCAATGACCCCCAATTTCCAATACACCTATCATATCACCTTGACTGTTTGCTTTGTAATCTTTTTCACAATTCTACAAAATATTGTTAAATTTATTTATTTATTTACTTTGTCACCCTCCATTTTAGAAGTTAGCCTCTATGACAGCAATAAATACTTATCTTATTCATCATGGTCTCTTCAGCACCAGAAACCCTATTATGCATTTTACTAATTTAATGTTAACATTCATATTCATTTATTTTCATATTTAATGTACACCTTTAATTTTTAAACTACATTCACATAATTCTTTTTCAGTTTTCTCTTTAAAGTTTACATGGGAAAAGCTTAACTCAGCGAATCACTAATCACCTGGTTGTAATAAACATAAGGAGAGGGGAAAATGTTTGCCTTGCGTGGGTGTGATTTTGTGAATCCAAGTTTCTAAGTACCACAGTCAGTGTTACGCTGCTGTAAATGCCATCAACTATTAGATTAGATTTCTAACTATTCAATGCAAACATAAGAATACAAATTTTTTAAAAATTGGGGAAATAATTAAGAAGTCTTCAAATACACATATTTAGAATCTTATAGAAAAAGAAATCTGAAGTATTTATTTTTATTAAAATGCATAGTATCATGGAAATTGAAGAACTTAACTAAAATTACAAGCAGTCATAAGCCTCTTACTCCAGAAATCTGCCATTTAGTTATTAGGTGGCTTAGAGAAGTTTCAAAGTAAAGTAATTTAGAGCTTCCATTTGTTCTATTCATTAGAAACTTTCATCAATATCTGTAGTGGCTCTTACACTGTTGAACAGAATATCTGCTAATTCAGTATAAAATTACTAGATGAGCTAAAGTCAGCCAGACTTATTCACTATGATATAGGGATTAGCAATATTTTAGTCAAATGCCAGATAATTGTCTCCCATATGATTATAAAACATACTTTGGTTTTAAAGACACAGTTTCCTCTTTCTTTCAGGCTCAGCTCAACTATGCCAGCATTTGTGGAATACACATCTATTGAGACATAAGAAGCACATTATCAGAGGTGGTTGAGGAGTAATCAGACTGAAAATATATTTCTAAAGATATGTATAATGGTAGAATGTAAAAAATGAGTATAATTAGTAATAAACATTTAAAGAATATTTTTTCTTTTTACAGAGTTCATTTATGGAAATTATCTCTATTGACTTAAAAAAAAAAACCCTGTTAAGTAGAAAAGGCACTAGTATTACTTTAGAAGTAATGAATTTAAAAATATTATTTTTGAGAATTGAGAGAACTAATAGGTAAGTCTAAGACTTCTGGTCTACCTCTCTTATTGGTACTCACAGCCTGAAGGAGGCTCTGGATGGAACTCACTAATATTTTCACAGAGTTCCTTCACCTTTGGAAGTCTAAGTATCAGCAAAATGATCATTCGAAAAATTAAAGGAGTCTGGACACAGTGTAGCATTTAGTTTAAAATCTAGATAGAACTAGTTAATCTGTTAATAGATAGTAGAATATTTAGTTTCTTGACACTTCATCACAAGTAAAGTAAAATAATTCCATACTGTGAAGGAATATATATGTATGTGTTTATATACAATGTTAGCTGTATATATGAGTTTATGTATACATATACATATAGAGAGATGTATATGTATATGTATATGTATATGTAGTATGTATTTCTATCATCTATCTACATATGTATATAGTAAAACATCTATATATATATGTGAACATATTTTCTAAACCTTACTAAGACCCTTTTTACTTTTTATATAAACAAAAATAATAATATGGAAACAAAATGTCGTTATTTATTAAAGATAATAAAGCAAAGAAAAATAACGTCATACACCTGCTGTGTCTTTTTAAGTTTTCTTTTTCTCTAGTGAGAAGATAACTGAAGTTTCAGTGTGAATTAATGCAAAAATAATGTATTCAGGAGTTGGCAGGAAGAATGTTGGCTGATAGAGGAGTACCGGCTAGAAGGTCTTTCCCAATCTTTCTTTACTTATCAGAAAATGTCAGTGGTTCCCCTGTGGGAGGCCTACCAGAATATAGACATATGTTCCCAGAGAATTCCTGGATAGCAGTAACATTTTTTTTTTAGTAAAATTTTTAAAGCAATATTCTAACAGCATGATTCTTTCCAATAACATAGACTTGGGGTAGGAAAAGCTGGAGCATTCGCAGCTGTTCAATACCTCATTTTCCTATGAAGCCTGGTCTGCAAATAAAATTGCATTTTTTTCCCTTCATCTCAGGGCCCTCAAATTTTAGCATGCACCAAAGTGACCTGGGAAACATATTAAAATCATAGATTCCTAGGTTCTATACCTGATTTTTTTTTTTTTTTTTGAGATGGAGTCTCACTCTGCCACCCAGGCTGGAGTGCAATGGTGGGATCTTGGCTCACTGCAAACTCCGCCTCTTAGATTCAAGCAATTCTCCTGCCTCAGCCTTCCAAGTAGCTGGGATTACAGGTACCCACCACCACACCTGTTTAATTTTTGTATTTTCAGTAGAGACAGGGTTTCACCATCTTGGCCAGGCTGGTCTCGAAGTCCTGACCTAAGCATACCTGATATTTCTTATCCTGCCAATAACACCATGGTAAATGGATTATTACATCTCTTTGATAGATAAGGAAATTGATATTCATAGAAATGTCCCAAAACAGTAAGCAAAAGATCTGGGGAGTACACAAACTGTGCTTTCAATTCACTCACAAATTGCTATCAAAGAAAACTATAAATATAAATAAATTTTATTTAACTCAGATTTCATTTTAATCTGTTACTCTGCACCCTAATTTCTATTTCAATTTGTACTTCTCCCCATATTGTTTACTTGGCAAGTCTTACTTTTATTTAATACATTTCATTTCTTTTTACTCCACAAAGACTGTTCCACTTATCACTTCTAGACCCATTGAAGTCCCCATCCGCCTTTTATTTAAGATTTACCCATATTGGGCACAGAAATTGTAATCCCATGAAAGAACATACCAAGACAGTAAAAAAATTAGCTGCTGATGCTAGAATTTCACTGGGGAAGTTGTTTTGCAGTCTGTAATTTCTTCAAAGCATTGAGAATAATACAATATGTGTGTGTATTTGTTAGCTCCAATCTACAACTTAGGAGTGGTGAGTGCCCATAATTGAGAATACCTATTTCAGGGGTTGTTAGTTGTCTCCATACTCCAGAAGCATACCTTGGATATGCAGCTATGTTTTCCTTAGATCAGCAATGCATGGTTTATTAACTAGTGCTGTTGATATTGCAAATGTTTTTTTCTTGATGAGATATTGGCATTCAAGCTATGAGGAATAGTTAAAACTAATATTGTAAAGAAAATTCGATTGTTCTTGAGTAAACAGACCACCAGGAAACAGAAACTCCAGTATCAGAGAGGCACTTGAAAGTGGATTCAGAAACAGTTCTGTATCTGGCCATTAACTGAGTTAATTCTTTTGTTCTGAAATCCTCTATATTGTTAGTACAACTTACCTTTAGGACTTTTTTGATTTTCCTATGGTAAACTTTTCATAAAATGTATTATTAAAGTACTAAAAAGAACAAAGAGCTGAGGCTTCTTTAAAAGCAGATTACATGACTCTCTTAGTGCCTACTGAGTAACAATTGTTTCTATGTATATATAATGTGCATATGCTCTATGTATATAAACTTGCTTCATTGCAACCTTGAAATGAGGTGGTAAGCAAGAAATACAGAGCATTTACGTAGGTTACAGATGTTTACTAAAATGAAATATAAACTCACAAAAGACTACTAATCATCATGTACAGCGAAATTGGCATGCATTACTTCACAAAATAATAGATACGTGTTGGTTTGAAAAACATCAATTTTTAAATGTTCTTAATGGAAGGCATGACCAGATTGCAGCACACTGGACAAGAAAAGATGTAATAACCACATTTTCTAGTTTCTGTATTTAATGCTTTGATATCCTGGGGCCTTTCTGACCCTGCAAAGACTACCCCTCCTAGGGTTAGTTAAGTGCTAGGTATAGCAAAAGAATTGCTTACAAGTGCACTTTTCATAGACAAACCATTCAATTCAGAGCCTATATCCCCAACCACTTCCTTTATCAGACTCACAGTATGCTTACACTCTGGCCCACTCTCCACCTGCCTTAATCATTCCCAGGCCAGAATTCAGACCAGTAGGAACTGTTCCTGTGTCCCAAAGCCCACGGAAAGTATTTAAACTAACCAATCCTAAATCTGCTTACCTTACCTTGCCCCTTCCTTCCCATAGAAAGCACAATAAAGGCTCTAGCCCACTTTACCCTCACTTGCTTCACCTCTTGACCAACTCTGGTATTTCCCCATGTGACCCTGCATGATGTGCTGTGCCTGTTTCTAGGGATCTATGAGTATGGAACCTTTTTCATTCATGACAGTGGCTTCTGTGTCTGTGTGTCTTATCATACCTAATTAAGACAAATCTCAGGCACCCTTACCACAAAAGAAGTTAGAATACTGCTGTTTCAAATAGAAAGGATAAAACAAAATGAGCTAGAAAGAAAAGGAAATCTCAATACCATAGGAAAGAATAGGCCTTATGTTGTGACATTGTTGATGGGGTTTTGACTCCAAGAGGGTCATTTAAGAAGGGGAGGCTGGTAGAATTAACCTGAGATGAATTTTTATAGCTGAGACCACACAGTTTTAACTTAGATTTTTAATTTCAGTTGTCTTAATGGTAGTTGGCAGAGGGCAGGCTGGAGGTATAATTTTAAGATATAAAATTTATGGAATATGCCTATATTTAAGCAACTTTTAACTTGCTACTATTTCTTCATAGTTCTTTAATTTTTCAGTAAAGTTCTATGACTAATAAATATATAGATTTTCCATGATCCATAAAACTGAGGATTCAAGTCAAGGTAATCTAAATCTCTGGCCTCAGGGAATTATCATAATGTCTAGTTTAGAGGAATACTGTTAATCATGTATTTCCTCCTTTTTTCCTTTAAAAATGGCACCTGGTATATAAAACAATGCCAACCTGTAAATTAACATGAGCAAAGCATGTAGAATATACAAAGTTAGAAAAATCCTACTTATTTCCAGTTAACTGAAAAGAAAATCATTCTTTTTAACTTTGAGTTAAAATACTTTTTGAACCCTATTAATACACACAAATAAGTATTATCTACTAAATAGAATTTAATTTATATTAGAAAATGTTATAATTTATATTGGAAAGCTGATAATAAAAATATCCAAAATTCATCAACTAAATATCAATACAATATCTATAGATTCAAATGTTATGAAAACTGTAAATTCTTCTAACATTCTAACAAAAATAGAATATGTAATAATTTTTAAAAATATGCTGATTAGACTTATTCCCTTGATATTTGGTTTCCATTCTTAAAAAAGAAATAACTGTTTTCTAAGAGACTCAGAGATCAAAATAATAACAGTAATTGACTATGCATCACTTGCTCTTTGCTGAACAATTAACTGCACTGAATCTATGTAGAGAAGGGAAGGTAACTTGGCATTTTCAAGTAAAATGTTAATCAAATAGAACAAATTTGGAGGAGGGCCAATTCAGTGTAAATTGCTTATAAAATGTTTATTCATTCAAATTAAGGGTTTTATTGATGTCCCCTAACTGTTAATTCACTTATTGGCAAACATTTACTGAGTGCCTACTTTATGCTAAACATTAAGGAATAAAGACAAATATGACGAGCTTTCTGCCCTCTAGATGTTCACAGCATACAGTGATGATCGATATGTAAATAAAAAGAGGTACACTATTACATGGTAACTGTGATTATAGAGTTATAGCTGGAATACAGGGCAAGCTGAAATATAAGAAGCACTAATAATTGTCTAGAGGAAATGGAGAAGTTATATGAGAAGTAAGTAGAAAGGAATTTGGCAAGTGCAAAGGAAAGAAGATTAGACAAAAAAAAGAAATGGAATGGTGAAGATACAGAGCATAAAGAGCAGTGTCTTGTGAGCACAGCCATTCATCCCATGGGCAGAAGCACAAACATAACATTTTGCCTGTGTGTTTGCTGCGCCCATGAAATTCACATGCTATGCAAACAACATAATGAATTTAGGCAAACAACCCCTGAAGTTTGACTATTATCATTTCAAAAAAATAATGATCTTTGGATCATGAAGAAAAAATCCTATTAAACACATATAACCATTTTTTAAATGAAATTTTAAAATGATGTATTAATGCAATTAGACCCACTCCAAGGATGATGGCTTCTCAAGTTTAAATATAAGCTTGTAAATAAGCCACGATATAGGACTAAAAATGAAAGACAAAGGAAAATGACAACTTACTCCATGTTGTCTCTAGACAACTGATGCATGGTGCAATCTCCCAGCATCTTCATTAGTGAGCTAAAAGAGGATGTAAGTAACACCACACTAATGATATTCACAGATGATAACAGATTGGAAACTGTCTTTCTGACACCACTGTTGACTGTGAAGTCACAACAGGGAGACAAAATAGCTTAGAAATATTGGTAGACAAATAAAATGAGAGAAAACATTGAAATTTAGGTAACAAAAGGAGCAATTGAACAATCTGGAGAGGAAGAACAAGTTACATAGAAAATAGCAATACCAAGTTTTAGTAATGCACAAAACAAGAAACCAAACCAAACCCATTCTAAGTACAAAGTACTTAGACTTCTTCCTAATATATACAAACACTCATAAATATATATGTAGCTGTGTGTGTGTGTGTGTGTGTGTGTGTGTGTGTGTGTGTGTGTGTATGCGACTCAGTCTGTAAAAGTACATCAAGGAAGTTATGGCGTCATGGACACTGACAAATGGAAGATGATCAAAGGAGGTAACTGCCTATGACCTGGAGGATAAAAAATACATCAAATTCCCTGAAGAATATGAAGACTTGGGAAGTAAAGAATTCATTGAAACACTCTAAAATTGATAAAATAAAAAAAGACATGAGCAGACACTTTGGGGAAAAGTCTTTACAGATGCATATTTTAAAGTGAAAGATTACAAATATCTGTTTACACATTTAACCTGTACCTAGAAGATCTTCAAAGTATACATTGTTGAACAAAATGCTGGTTTGAGAGTACTGCCTTCAAAGAATATGAAAGCTAATTTAATGGGTAATAATTTAGAAATATTAAATTTAAAGGGAAAACCAAAGTAGCAAAAGGTAGCATGTAAGTGGGGACTAAGGAAATCCTACATGTCAAAGGTATTACGCTGAGCACAAGCCTATTGGAAGAATTTTCTACAGGCAGATTTGGAAAGATGGAGGCCATTGCTGCTGTTAGAAGCGCTTGCTTTTTAGTATTTGTTATGTTTTGTGACCCCTGGGTAACCTAAAGGAAGGCAAAGAAAGTCTGAATACAATTGATATATTGCAGTCCTTGGGAACTCCAAACACCATATAAGAAACATACGATACAATGCCTTAAGTTTCACATGTAACCAAATGTATACATCCACAGGAAATATTTGTCTCCAGTTAAAATTCATTGTCTTTTCCCAATTGTAATCTCTTTACAAAACAGAATAATAATCCATATAGCTAAATCAGATAAATATATTTTGCATTCAAACTTGAAATCATGATTAAGAAAAATCTGTGTCATTCTCTTGAAATTATTTGCATCTTATGATCATCTCTTTATAACACAAATGCAGGCTATATTAGAGAGCTGGTGCTTAACTCCTTGTCCCATAACTAGAATTAAAAAATCTGAGATGAGCAAGCCAACCAAGAGAAAAGTGAAGCAATCAGGGGCAAAGGTGGTGCAGGCAGCCACAGAGTTACTTTGGGGCAAATTAACAGTGCTAAATCTTGGGGCAGCTGGAACTCCACGTGCTTTCATCAGCCCCTGTCCTTGTTGGGCACCTTAGAATATGGCTTCAATTCTACCTAGAGCCACCCTAGCAAGTATTTCAAGAAAATAAGAAAATAAATTTAAAAAGAAACACTTCATGGACATACATACCATACTGGGGAGAAACCCTAACTCAGTTAATAGGTATGATGGTTAATATTGTGTCAACTTGATTGGATTGAAGGATGCAAAGTATTGTTCCTGAGTGTGTCTGTGAGGGTGTTGCCAAAGGAGATTAACAATTGAGTCAGTGGACTGGGAGGGGCAGACTCTCACCCTCAATCTGGGTGAACACCATGTAATCAGCTGCCAGTGTGGCTAGAATAAAGCAAGCAGAAGAATGTGGAAGGACTTGTCTTGCTGACTCTTTCAGTCTTCATCTTTCTCCTGTGCTGGATGCTTCCTGACCTTGAACATCAGATTCCAAGTTCTTCAGCTTTTGATCTCTTAGATTTAAACCAGTGGTTTGCCAGGGGCTTTGGGGACACAGGCCCCAGACTGGAGGCTACACTGTTGGCTTCCCTACTTTTGAGATTTTGAAACTCAGACTGGCTTCCCTTCTCCTCAGCTTGCAGACACCTATTGTGGGACTTTACCTTGTGATTGTGTGAGTTAGTACTCCTTAATAAATTTTCCTTCATAAATACATCTATCCTATTAGTTCTGTCCCTGTAGAGAACACTGATTAATACAGTAGGTTATATAAAGTGGATTAGCAGGAAGAGGAACACATGGAGATTGCAGCCGTTTGGTAAATGGCACTGAAAGTCAGAGTAAGAACTTAATTTTATGGACCAGGGAAAGAACTGAACATGCCTGAGAAATAAAGTTATAGAAGCAGAAAAAGACATTAGGAAGTTTATCTGGCAGGAATGTGTAGAATGGATTTTTGGGGGAAAGGCAAGACAAAAGATCGATTTGGCACTTGTATCAAGTAGGCTGGAATTTCCCCAAGACTGATCCATGAAACACTAGTGGGCTGAGAGTCAGTCACTACTGCCATCAGGGTGGAATTTATCCAGGTTTTGCAGGGAACTGAATCATATGCAAATTAGGGAGTCGTCTTTAATAAACAGAACACAAAACCCTGAATGAAAAATTATCCAAGTAAAGGGCCACCGAAATTAAGCTTCTGCCTCTGATGGCAGTATCATATGATCAGGACCTTTGTAAACTATATTTTATTTTATAAATGGAAAGTTTTTTAATGCTTGAGGTTTTCTGCCCCAAATTCTTATCTTCTAGTCTTCCAGATACAGCCAGTTAAATAAACAGAGGGTAATGACTGTAAGTCACAGTTGTTCCTCCTTATCCAAGGGGAATATTTTCTGAGGCTCCTAGTGGATGTCTGAAACTGCAGATAGTACAAATCTCTATATACACTATGCTTTTATATATATATATATATATATATATATATATATGTATCAACGACAAATTTAATTAATAAACTGGGCACAATAAGAGACTAATAACAATAACTTATAATAATATAGAATTATAGCAATATACTGTAATAAATTTCCATAAATGTGATATTGCTGTCTCTCTACATATCTTATTGTGCTTTACTTACTTTTCTTCTTGTGATGAAGACAGGATGAAGTGGAATGGTGCATACTGTAAAGAACAAACACAATTTAAAATGTATGAATTATTTATTTGTGGAATTTTCTATTTAACATTTGTGGACCACAACAGACCACAAGTAACTGAAACTGCAGAAAGGGAAACCATGAATAATGCGAAAGACAATAATTTGATAAAAGCATTCATAGTTTACTCTCTTAAGAAGTTTTAATTGGAAATAAAGAACATCTGAATTCATTCAACACATGTATTAAGGTCTTATGATTTTTACAGACATTCTAATAAGTCCTTGTATTGTTACTGTGAAAAATACAGAGAGAGTGCCCAGGATATGCTTAGTTCAACTTGGACATGTTAAGTGGGAGGGAGACTGATAATGTTTAAGGCAGTTCTTTATTTACTGACTTTGTTCAATGTGTATAGAATATTTCATTTATTAATACCGTCAATTATTTCTATTCTAGAGCATCTTTTATTTTATGGACTACAACAATTATTAATAAGGGTTTTAAAAATTCAGGTGCAAGTTTAGCTGTAGAAAAAGAAAAACAAAGTTAACAAAAAAGAACCTGAAGACAAGCTATTCCAGTGAAAGAAGCTAGACATCAGATATGGTAGAGCAGAGGTAAAAATTGTAAAGAAGCAACAGAAAAACAGCATTAGTTATTTGAGATTAAAACCAGATTTTTGTATTGTTCTTAGTCAGCAATTGATTGACAACATGAGAATAGAAAAATATACTGAGAATAAAGACAGACATTCATGCTGGCAAATCTGATGAGGAGAATAACTCCTTTAAGGTCAAAGTTTATGCAGTATATATGATGAGTGCACAGAACCCAAAAAAAGGGGAAAGAAATGTTTCGCAGCTATAATGCTTGCTGATTTTTATACACAGAATAAAATAAAATCATTACCAGATCTAAAAAATAAATGTTAGAAAAGGAGTCCTTCCTCCCAAAGAAAATACTTGGGATAATTTAGATGATTTATTTTTATTATATTAAAGTGCAATTTATTTCTAATCAGAGGAATTATAAAATTATTCCATGCTACTTGTAATAATTTTGTATAGTTCCAATAAACCAGTGAAGATACCGGTAATGACTCAAACACCAAAAGATGTTAACCAGTGTTTTTCAACATTTGTTCATATTTCCCTCCTAAAGAGACTTTTAAAACGTATTTTTCTTAATCACCCCCACTTCCAAATGAAATTTTAATTTCATACACATATTGCATATCTTTTTGGTACTGTTGCTCTTTGTGGGGGACACAAATCATTGTAATACTCAGGAATTGTTTTCCTCCCACATAAACAATTTTCTCCCTTTTGGGGCAAAATTACCACCATGATGACTACGTGATTAACAACATATCATCTTTTAAGTCATTTATAAACTTATGGGAAAAAAAAATCAACCCTGTCCATTTATACGTAAATCACTGCCATCATGTATATTATCTCAAGATGAATTCAGAAATATTTTATTTTCTTTTATTACGTTTACCCTATGATAGTCTATAAAGTCATTTAAATCATGGATGCTGACATGCTCACACTTGTATCTCTAGTACCTAACTCAGGGTCTGTAACAGATGGTGCCTACAAAAGAGTTAATGAATGCATGATTTATAGTGGACCAGTGAAAGCTCCTCTAAGTTTCTCACATACCACTTCTGGAAAGGGCTATATCACATCTGTAATGTGCTTACCACATCTGGATCTAGCTCTGTGAATAAATTTATACTTAAAGTGAAATAAACATTTCTTTCTTTGCTTTTGAATCTAATCACCACTGTAGAAGTAAAATCTATTTTCTGAATTTCTATTCCTGGAGAAGTTGCAACTAAATATGGAATAATGATGTTTATCAGAAAGAGCTAAGCATTACAGCTATCTGTTTCTAGTATGTTATTCAGCCTCAAGGAAATTATGTAAGTTTTTTTTTTCTGTCTCAATTTTCTCACCTCTAAAATGAGGTTAGTAAAATACACTACCCATTGTTTGAATTTCCTCTCTAGAAACTGCTGTAGAATTGATCTGGAATTGTTCCAATATGTGAATGCAAGAAGTCACTTGGGGTTATCTACAGTGGTTATCTGGAAAAAGAAGTGCCATTGCAAAAGTTATAAGTCTAACCTAAGAGAGTATTAAAGGTTAAAAACCAAAGAAGTCATTTTTTTCCCCCTGGTAACCATTCTCAGACGCTTTTTTTTTTCCCCAGAAAGAAGTATCTGAAAAAGAGTGTGGGGTGAGAGGAGGGAAGAAGCAAGGAGGAGAGTGAGAGAGAGAGAGAGAGAGAGAGAGAGATCCAAAATGTCAGAAACCAGGTAAAGTCCAGAAACAGAATGAAATAGAACAGGGAATAATGAACAGAGTCAGAAGATTCAGAACAAAGCAACAAAGGAAGGAAGGAAGGAAGGAAGGAAGGAAGGAAGGAAGGTAGGAAGGAAGGAAGGAAGGAAGGAAGGAAGGAAGGAAGGAAGGAAGGGTCAGAGTTTGTACAGTGGCCTGGAGAAGCATACACAGGGTCTACCGAGAACAGGGAAAACCCCACCTTCAAGTCATTGTGAAGTCATATCACCACATGCATTTATATTGTATTTGCAGTATGAAAATCCTTTTATGTAAATTCCATTTTAAGGAAGGTAGGAAATGGAAGGAAGGAAGAAAGGAAGGAAGGAAGGAAGGAAGGATTAAAACTTTTTTTATTTTAAAAAGATGGCGTCTCCCTGAGCTGCCCAAGCTGATCTCAAAATCCTGGACTCAATTGATT
>CAUYLG010072404.1:0-63085 GCA_963573385.1 Cacajao melanocephalus | reverse complement strand
AGGAGTCCCTCTTCTGACAGATCAAGTGACCAGGACTCTGAGGGACATCTGCCTTTAAGGCCATCTCAGCTACTGTACTTAAGTTACCACTCAGAAAGTTTTGGAGTGTGAGGATCTTAGAAATTTTAGCTTTTGAAACATGTTCTTTTAAGTCCAGGGCTGGAAGGAATCTTAGATGTTAGTCTTATTAGAATACTCCCAGTGATGGGAAACCACTACTTTGTGGCTGTGTGACCTTGTGACAGTTACCTAACCTTTCTGTGCCTTAGTTTCCACCTCTTTAAAATGGAGAGAATGAGAGAATGGAAGGGCTCTATTTGGAAAGCTTTTAGCCCAGTAGCTGGTACCTACTAAGTATCCAACAGATGTGGATTTCTTGTTCTATTACAAAGTTGCTGTACTGTGTTTGGGAAGGTGGGAGGGGTGTGTGTGTGTGTGTGTGAGTGAGTGTGTGTGTGTGAGTGAGTGTGTGTGTGTGAGTGTGTGTGTGTGAGTGTGTGTGTGTGTGTGTGTGGAGGGGGTGAAGGGATTAGTAGGGAATCCTTTTGAAGTCCTGGCCCCAGGCCCAGTGGTTCCTGCTCCCTCCCCACCCTGTTTCAGTCATCCCTGCTCTTCTCCCCTCCAGGCTCCCCTGGGTGACTGTGAGCCTTGGGTTGCCAGGATGAGATTGTCCTCACCAAAAAATGGAAAGTTGGGGGCCCCTGGGCTGTTCTGGGCCAGGCTCTTCCATCTCTCCTTCCAGCATCTGGGAGACAGACACAGGGACACCACAGGGGTATGTTGCCTGTTAGCTCCAAGGTAGCAGGGCCTCTGGGTACAGACACCTACTATGTGATTTCTGGTAACGGATTTCTCTGTCTCAAAGTCCTTGTTTGTAAAATGGGGACAGTAACAGTGTTAGCCTCACAGGAATGTTGTGATTTGGAAATGAGCTGCTTTAGTAGACTGAGCACACCTGCTACATAGTGAGCTCTCAGGAGATGGAACCTTTCTAGGAGGGAGCATGGATGGGGTCAGGGAAGGCTTCCTGGAGGAGGAGAGTTTTGAGCTAAGCCATGAAAATGGTCATCACATGACACTAGCAGGCTGTAGCCTGCCCTAACCCTCAGCTTTCTTACCTGTCAACTGGAGGCAAATACTTGGCTTTTAGAACCATGACTTGGTGGGGGTGGGGGGTGACACTATCCTCATGGCATAGTTGAGGCCTGAACCTGAAGCCTGCTGCTCTCTGCAGAGGAGTGAGCATGCTGCCTCCAGCTGTGAGTTCGTTGTTGGGGCTTGGTGTGAAGTGAACTGTGCTGGGGAAAAAAGCGAAAGAAAACAACAAATGAAAAAAAAAATGGCCTTTTGAAACCCAGTGGCTCCTCCCACCTCATAGAATGGGGCATAGAGTCCCTGGGGGGTCCTAGGCAGCAGGAGTGATGGCAGTGATGGGAAGAGTGAGCAGGGCTCATCCCAAGGGGGAGAGAGGTCCCATTTCCAGAGAGGCTTGCCCCCCAAGGACTTTACCTGTATTGGCTTATTTTATCCTTATGATAATCTTTTGATGTGGGAAGTATTAGAACCCCCATTTTTATTTATTTATTTAGAGACAGAGTCTCACTCTGTTGCCCAGGCTGGAGTGTGGTGATGTGATCTTGGCTCACTGCAACCTCTGCTTCCTGGGTTCAAGTGACTCTCCTGCCTCAGCCTCTCAAGTAACTGGGATTACAGGCACATGACACCAGGCCTGCCTAATTTTTGTATTTTTAGTAGAGATGGGGTTTCACCATGTTGCCCAGGCTGGTCTCGAACTCCTGAGCTTAGGTGATCCGGCCACCTTGGCCCCCCCAAAGTGATGGGATTACAGTCATGAACTACAGCACCCTGCCAGAACCCCCCATTTTACAGATGAGAAAACTGAGGTACAGGGAGGCCTCAGTGACTTGCTCAAAGTCATACAGCCAGAAGTGGCAGGGCTGGTTTGAGCAAGGGCCTCATAGGCTAGTAGGACTGGGCTGTGGTCCTAAATCTACCCCCTCTTGCTGATCTCAGGCAAGCTACTTCACCTCTCTGGGGCCTCCCTGCCCCCCAGATAATGTCTGCATTAGCTACTGTTTAATAAGTGCCTGCCCTTGTGTGTGGGGTCCCATATCTTTTCTCTTAATTCTCCCATAGCCCTGGAGGTTGGCGATGCTGCCTCACCGTGTGGGAGGGATTGGCCAGGGCTCTTCCTCCTCTACTGCTTCCCAAGGCTCTGTAGTTTGTAAAAGCAGCTACTCTGAGGGCTACTGAGGGTGTATAGGGGTGGGGAGAGAGCTTTATAAACTGCAAAGGGCTGTCAACAAGATTGTGTGTGCGTGTGTGTGTCTGCGTGTGCCCGCACACGTGTGCAGAAGGGGGCTTATGTGTGGGTCTTGTGGTCAGGGCACAGGAAAGGGGAAATGATTGGAATCTCAGGATGAGTGGAGTCTAAAAAGCCGCCATAAGTCCTGATGTCACCAGATGTCCCCAGTGTTGGGGGCTCACTCTGCAGAGGTGACCAGGCCTGCCTTTAATCCTCTCTGACCTGTAGAAAGTGTGAGGAGGCCAGCCTGGTGCGGTGGCTCACGCCTGTAATTCCAGCATTTGGGAGGCCGAGGTGGGTGGATCATGAGGTCAGGAGTTCAAGATCAGCCTGGCCAAGATGGTGAAACCCCGCCTCTACTAAAAATACAAAAATTAGCCGGGCGTGGTGGTGGGTGCCTGTAATCCCAGCTACTCAGGAGGCTGAAGCAGGGAATTGCTTGAACCTGGGAGACGGAGGTTGCAGTGAGCCAAGATTGCGCCATTGCACTCTTGGGTGACAGAGCAAGACTCCATCTCAAAAAGAAAAAAAAAAGGAAAAAAAAAAAAAAAAGAAAGTGTACAGGGGCCAAACCTGTGTTCCTGCTGCCCTGTCTCTGCGCACTGGCCCCGCTGCTGCTAAGATTCTCTCTGGCCTAACAGTGATTGAGGCTTAGAGATGGGGTGTGACTTGGTGGGGGTCTCCCAGCTGTCAGTAGTGTCAGTGCTTTCTTGATAGACCTTGAGCTTCCTGGGCAGGCTTGTGACTGCCTTGTTTTCTCACTGAACCCCCAGGGACCACTCTGTGCTTGGTGCAGGTTTAATTGAATGGTTCAAAGGAGTCAATGAATGAATGAGGGAATAAAGGAATGAAGGAAGCCAGGACTGTGAGCTTTGGAGCCCAGGTGGGGGCTTGGTCCTTTTCTGTGTAGGTGGGTTGGAGACAGGGAGGCTGGCAGAGTCCTGCTGCATGCAAGGCGTGTGCTCATGGGCTGGGAGGCGCCAGGGGCCTGCGACAGGGTGCTGCGGTGGGCAGGCCTTCGGTCTGAGGTCTGAGGGCCAAGGCACTGCCACCACCACGTCTGGGCGGGACTGAGGGACTGTGGCTCTGGGCTCCAACCCAGCTACTTGGAGCCCTGTGATTTTGTGTCTCAAGAGGCAGGGTGGCCAGAGCCAGGAGCTGCCCAGGGCCCAGGCCCTTGCTCCCTTCATCCCCCCGAACCTGTGTCCCAGCAGAGAGTAGGGGCTAGCCTGGACTGCCTGACCCGTTTCCCTGGCCCCTACAGGCCTCTGTGCTCTATAACATGACATCCTGGGAACATCGGGCTGGATCTTGGTAAATATTTGTTGACTGCATCGCACCCTCCCACTTGCCTTGGCTCCCAGCCTCCCCTCCCCAGATTCCAGGAGGCCGGGTAGCCTTCACTTCCGTCCCCCCTCCCGCCGTGGCCAGAGGGGCAGCCACTCCCCTCCCCCACTGACCAGGCCCAGTCTCAGCGCCAAACAGGAAGCCATGATTACAGGGGGAGTCTGAGTGGCCACAGCTGAAGGCCTGGAAGTAGGGGTGGCGGGGGTCCCGACAAATGATCTGGCCATTTTCTTACCTGGCTGCTGTGGGTGGAGGACACGGACTGCTTATGCTGGCCTTTTATAGCAGGTGGAGAGGGTTCTACAACCCCTATTGCCCCAGCTGGCTGAGGCCTACCTTCTCCCCACCCCTGGCCTTGGTGCTGTGTCTGTTTTGGGGTGACCAAGCCTGAGGGGGCAGCTTTAAGTCATAGAAGGAGCAGAGATCCTGGGGCCAACTGGTTCAGGGTTGAAATTCTGGCTTTGTCAGATTCCTGCTGTGTGACCTTGGCGAGTTCACCTAACCTCTCTGAACCTGTCCTCTCCTTTCCTTTAGAATGGGACCTCACAGTTGTTTGAGAATTAGTAATGTAAAGTAATGCAGTAAACAGAGTAAAGTACTAAAGTAAATAAGGAGCGGGCTGCTCCTGCAGATGTTTTTTTTCCTTTCACCTGCCTTGGTTTTTGTTCTTTTCCTGTCCCTCTCTGGGTCATACTGAAGAACTACTGCTTGGGGGTGAGGAGAAGGGTTTTCTTTTGGAGAGAGTGGGAAACTGAGTTTGAATGATCATGGGTGGCCAGAAGGAGAAACCTGGGGGGTGGGGATACCCTTAGAAGGAGACCATGGGCCAGGACTCCCTTAGAGGAAGCACTTTCCAGGGTCCATGGTTCTGGGTTTCTGCGGCGCTGGTTCTCCAGAGCTGTTGGGGAGCCTGCAGTCCATCCTGCATGATGACTCTTCAGCCTCTTCCAGTCCTGGAGCTCCAGAGAGGCCTTGTTATTTGCAGCTTGAGCCCAGGACATGGTGACTGGGTGCTTTCCATTTTCCTCCCAGCCAAGGAGCACCTCGGCTGTGTTCTGTCTGTCACACAGGCCCTGGCCCAAAGTAGGTGACTGTTGATGTTTACATAGGACCTAAGGGGTGGAGAGTCCTAGAGAGATGGCCAGCCCCACAGCCTGACATCCCACAGCTGCTGCTCCAGCCACAGCCTGGGGCCTTGCCCATGGATTGGGGCTGGCTCTCCAGCCTCAGATGGTCTCACGGAGCCTCCCCACCTCTCTTGGGGGGAGGGCTGGTGGCATCCCCCTTATTTAGAGGAAGGCTCAGAGATGTTAAGCCACCTGCCAAAGCACACACAGCTGGCGGAGCCTGGTGTTCATTTGCCCCTTCTCCTACCCTGGAGCCCCATCTGATCGTGTCATCACAACCCCTACAGAGCCAGGGTCTTCTGGGGTGGGAGTGGCATTGGGGACAAGACTGACTTGGGCCTTCATCCTGCTTCTGCATGGGCCGTGGGCTTCTAGGCTGCCATCTGGTGTTGCTTCACCCTGGGGTTAGTGTTGGCCCAGGCACCCCTAGAGATTCCTGTACCCCCTGTACTGCCAGCTAGGACCCCCCCCATCCATCCTGCCCTCCCCCATCCCTGCCTGCCAGCCCAGACTTTAATGAGGGTAATTTAGAATCAATCACCAGAGGGATCTGGGAAATCTAATTGCAGCAAACTGATTGCCAATTCGATTGCGGGCACCAGGGGGCTGCGGGCAGCTCATTAGACCTGTCCCCCTCCCTGGGCTGGGTTTGGGCGGGCTCCATAGGGGATGCAGGGTGTGAGTAGGCAAGGCTCCCGGAGAGCTGGGGGGAGGTGGGCTGTGGTTTTTGGGAGCAGGAGAAGGGCATTGTTACCTGACAGAGGCCATACACTGTTCCCTGTCCAGGCCCACAGCTGGGGTGTAGGTGCCCATGTCAGTCTTTACCTTCTGTCATCCACCCCTTGCTCACTGCCCCCTCCCCAAGGCTGGGCTGCCATTGTGGGGGGTGTCTGTAGCTGCGTCTTACCTGGTTCCTGCCCTCAGGATGCTCCCTGTGTCAGGGAGATGGACACAAGCACAGATGATGACGAGGAAGATGATGACAAAGATAATGGCCAGTACTTACTGGCTGCATGCCATGTCCTAGGTGTGGTTCTAAGTACTATCTCAGTGGATCCTCACCATGGCCCTGTGGGGCAGGCATTGTGACTCCATGTTACAGATGGGGACACAGAGGCCCCGAGAGGTTGAGCAGTGTGCTCACGGTGAGGCAGTTAGCAAGACTCTGAGCCTGGAGCCTGGGTGCTTACAGAGATGCTCATTCAGGGGCATCAGGCAGGCCAGGGTGAGCATGCAGACGTGTGGGTTCCTGTATGGGTGCTAGTCTTGATAGACTGTGTTGCTCACTCAGCAGACATTTACTAAGCACCTGCTGTATAGGAAGCCCTGTGCAGGGCGCTGTCAGTGTTCAGTTGTGTCACATGTGTGTGTCCTGTGCCTTGTCTGGCTATGCCTTGCTTCAGGCAAGTTTATTGGTGGCAGGTGCTTATGCCGGCGTGAGATCTTGAGGAGGGAGTTGAAGCAGGGTGGAAGCCCTCCCCCTCCTCTCTGACAGGCTGAGCCCCAGCTCTGCCATTAGAAGTGGGTGACTATGGCTAAGTGACTCTTGATTCAGCCTTAGTCTCTTCTGTCACGTGGAGCCAGTGATCCCTGACCTGTTAGGTGGTGGTGAAGAGTGCTGCTGGGAGCTGCAGCTGGTTAAAAGGAACCTGCTGCTGGGTGATGACCTTTAATTATTATACATTCTGCAAGGTAGTTATGTCTCAGAGGTGAATCTGCCACTAGCTTGTCAAGTGGTAGTGGACAGCATTTTCCCTCTCTGGGCCTCTACTTCCACATCTGTTAAATGGGAAGAGTGAGTGGGGTGACTCGGGGGCCCTTGTAGTCTTCAGATTTGAGGAACTGTCAGAAAGAGCTGAGGCCAGAGAGGGCAGGGCCTGACCTAGCTTGACCCGGTGGGGAAGGGCAGGCAGGATGGCTGTCTGGGTGGGGAGGGGAGGCCTGCTTCCTTCACGTGGCTTGTCTGTGGTATCTCTTGGGCCAGGGTAGGAGGCGTCTCTTTGCTTACCCATCACGCTGAGTACCGCCTCCCTCCCTGATCCCTGTGATGTGATCATCAGTTCCAGGCTAGCTGGGGGCTGGGCTGGGAGTCCCGTACCTGGATCCTTATCCCCACTGTGCCACTGACCTGCCAGCTACTTTGGCCACTGTTTGCTGATGGCCCCTCTGTGTCTGCTCTCTGCTGAGCACTGGGGACCCCCAGGGGACTCAGCTTGGTCCCTGACCTCAGGAAGCTCTCGGTTCGGTGACGGAGTAGGTCAGGGAATGAGAAGTTGATTTAGACCCTGAAGACTAGGAAGGCTCCATGGAGGAGGTGTCCTTTGTACCAGGCCGTGGCAGATGGCAGCACGTTGATAGGGGGACTAGGATGGACAAAGGCTCAGAAATGGGGATGGTCGCAGTATATCAGGGAGCTACGTGCATGTAAATGCAGCAGTTCCCAACCCAGGGAGGGAGGGCCACATGTGGAGAGGGGAACACACCTCCTTTGGTGGCTGGGAGTCACTGCTGTAGGGGGCCACCCTTTCTGATGAGAGTGTTGTTTCATGCGTTTAACAGAAAGTCACTGGGAACCTCTTGGGTGTC
Source organism: Cacajao melanocephalus (assembly GCA_963573385.1). Classification (NCBI taxonomy): domain Eukaryota; kingdom Metazoa; phylum Chordata; class Mammalia; order Primates; family Pitheciidae; genus Cacajao; species Cacajao melanocephalus. The sequence goes on along the minus strand of CAUYLG010072404.1, from coordinate 55,699 downwards.
TGGCCCTGTGCCTCTGTTCTGGGACTGAATATTTGAACCCCATAGGCCCTCCACATGGGAGACCTCACTGGCTCACAAGGTGGACTTTGAGTCCAAACCAAGGCATTTCAGTATCATTCTGTAGGTAGAGGGTGCTGGTCTGTAAAAAAGGGCCTGCCCTGCTGTCCTGAGGAGGTAGCATGAGATGCCAGAGCTTGGAGGTGACAATATTGAGTTCCGCCCCGAGTGCCTGCCACACACAAAACACTCTCCCAAATGTCTCATCTATAAACACGCAATCCTTAGCCCCATGAGGGAGATACCATTGTAATCTTCATTTTACAAAAGAGGAAATCAAGGTACAGGGAGGTTAAATAACTTGTCCCAGGTCACAGAGCTAGTAAATGGCCCAGTTGGGATTTGAAGCCAAGCAGCCTGCCCCCTCCACCCCAGAGTCCCATCTAGTGCATAAGCACTGCTTCATACTGCCATGTGCATTGTAAACTGGAAAGTGTGGTACCCCTACAGGATGAACTTAGGGCCAGTCCGGCCTTGCTAGGTACCTGAACTAATGTGGCTGTTGTCGGGCAGGCCCTTACCCAGGACTTTGGGCTCCTGGCTTCCACGTGGGTCTGTTCTCTGCTGCATGTTTTCTGCCCATGTGGGGCTATGGGCAGAGGCTAATCCAGGCTGGGAAAATATCTGACAGCTGGAGAGGATTTCAGCTGGAAGGACCCTTGAGAATACTCTTATCCGAATTGTTCATTGTTCCAAAGGACACTGAGGCCAAAGCATTGATCTTGAGTCATCATGAGGATCTTCTGTAATTCAGCTCAGAAGTACAATGATTTCCCCAAAGTAACACAGCAAGTTGGTGGCTAAGCTGGGACTAACAACTCTGTCTCCTGACTCTTGTACAGGGCACTATCCCCTGTACTATGTTTCTTTTCTTTTCTCTCTCTCTCTTTTTTTTTTTAAGACAGAGTCTCGCTCTGTTGCCCAAGCTGGAGTGCTGTGGCACGATTTCAGCTCACTGCAACCTCTGCCTCCTGGGTTCAAGTGATTCTCCGGCCTCAGCCTCCTGAGTAGCTAGGATTACAGGCGTGTACCACCATGCCTGGCTAATTTTTGTATTTTTAGTAGAAACGGGGTTTCACTATATTGGTCAGGCTGGTCTCAAACTCCTGACCTCCTGATCTGCCCTCCTCGGCCTCCCAAAGTGCTGGGATTACAGGCATGAGCCACTGCGCCTGGCCCCATGTTTCTTTACTTGTCTCTGCTCTGTCCAGAATGCAGGCTCAGCTCCTCTCACACTCATCTTCTGGGAAACATTTCTCGACCACCCCAGCTGCCTTTATGCCCAGTATTTCCTATGCCAAATTAATTCCTGTCAGTGCCTTCAGTGCACTTCTTCAACCTCATTCCTTTGCCTTCCCACCCTTCTGGGTTTTTTTGTTTTTTGTTTTTGTTTTTGTTTTTGACATGGAGTTTCACTCTGTCACCCAGGCTGGAGTGCAGTGTCGGGATCTTGGTTCACTGCAATCTCTGCCTTCTAGGTTCAAGTGATTCTCCTGGCTCAGCCTCTCGAGTAGCTGGGAGTACAGGTCGATGCCATCATGCCTGGCTAATCTTTTTGGAGTTTTAGTATAGATGGAGTTTTACTATGTTGGCCAGGCTGGTCTCCAACTCCTGGCCTCAAATGATCCACCCACCTCAGCCTCCCAAAGTGCTGGGATTACAGGGGTGAGCCATTGCGCCCAGCCTGTACATCTCATACTTCTACCAGCCAAGACATCCTGAGCACAGAGCATACCATTATACCATTGTCTTTTTTCTTCATGCCTACCCATGTGCTGTTTCCTCTTTATGGACCGTTCCTTTATTCTTCAGTGAACTCCTACTCATCCTCTAAAACCCAGCACAGATGTCCTCTTCTCTGAGAATCCATTAATGACCCCTCCTACCAGCCCCCAACGCAGTGAGCCACTCCTCAGCCTCCTCTCTCTTGCCTCCCTCCTCTAGCTTACCAGGTGCTGCATCTTCTACATGTTACGATTCTTTGCCAAGCCCAATTCTGTTATTTCATATAACAATGTCTGGGTCCCCACAGGGTTACATTGTTATCACCTTGGAGCTCTCACTTGGATACATTGTTGCAGCTGCTAATTCCCCATTACATCATCTCCCTGCTTAACCCTCACATATGGTACTTTGTTACATTTCCCCAAATTCTGACATTGCCACTTTGTTTCTTTTCTCTGCTTTCACAGGTCCTCAATCTATTTCACCTCTAGTTCTCCCCTGTTGTCACACCTTGTCCTTTCTCCCCAGCCCATGTGACCCCCCCCCAGACTGGAAGAAGAGGAAAGTAGAGCCTGGCAGCAGGGAGTGATGGGCACGATGGGATACAGGCTTTCCAGCCCCAGTGAGCTGTGCAAGTGCAGGCAGGGAAGGGTGCACTGGAATCTGCTGGGCTCCATCTTTCTGGAGGGTGGACGGACTGTGGGCTTGGAGGCTCAGGCTTGGTTTTGAGGTGACTTTCCCCTCTCCAACTTCCCTCCTCTCTAGCTCCTCCTCCGTCTCTGCTCAGCCCCTCTCCCTCCTTCCCTGCTCCCACCCTCCTCTCCTTACTTGCTTCCTCCCCCTGCTCTTCTTCCTTAGAGGCCCTTGTCTTGCACCTGGGTGGTTGGAACCTCTCATCTCCCTGGCTGTGACTCACCAGGGCCAGGATCTGAGGGTTCCCCTGAGAGACAGGGATCTTGAGGGCTGAGGGGGTAGTTAGGGCCAAAGCTAGAGGGATTCTTGATTCTTCTTTAGTTCCTTGCCCTCCTGGCCCCAGAACTCACAATTCCCTGCATCTGTCCTTCCAGAAATGGAGCTCTGGGGGCAAAGAGCCAGGAACCAGCCCTGGCCTTGCTGTTCAGATGAGGAGACTGAACCCAAAGATGAAGCGTGGCTGTTCAGGGTCACTCAGCAGTGAGAGGAGGAACAGCTCCCCTGGGGTCGTAGCCGCCACATGGCCTCTTGGAGCTGAGCCCTAGCTGGATCCTAGTTTCATGTGAGCTGGGGAGCTGGGGGGCTTGCAGGGACAATCTCAGATGCAGAAGGGGCTCAGCTCTGTCTTGAGGGCTGCAGGGCTACAGGTGAGGCCAGGGTATCCTTTTTCCACATGGAGCCAAGGCTGTGTTTCTCTTTAGGAATTGGGCTTGGGTTAGGGGTTTGCGTGAGCTTGCAACATGTGTGATGGTGTGTTGCTGTGTGTCTGTGCTGATGAATGGGGCCCTGGTGTCTGTGTAGGAAAAGGTGTTTGTAGCCTCTGCCAGGGGGATCAGGAGTCCCCCAGCTGCCATCCCTCCCTCCATGTCAGCTGCAGGGGCTTTCCCACAACACTGTGGATTAAGGAAGTTGGGAGACGCTCTCTCTACCTTGGGAGGCTCAGATGCATGCTTACGAATGAAGGAACACGGACATGTGCACATGCCCTTATCCTGTGCACACATGTAGAGACAGACAGGGACACGCACACTCTGCCGTACCGCTCAGAGATACAGCCCTCCATGCTCACATGAACACACTCAGACCCACACAGGCATCTAAGCCGCTCCAGACAGCCCTAGGTGTACACACTTGGATGTACCTAGACGTAGACACACACCCAGAAACACTCCTGAATGTGCTTGGATATGCGGTGCATGCCTGTGTGCACCCACACACTCACACCACGCATACACTCACACACACATTCACACCACTGGGGCTCTGAGCTAACACAATGTGTTTGTCCTTAATCCCAACTCTTAATCCCAGGGTCTAGGAGCCCAGGCCACAGGGGCAGCTGATCATCTGGCCTCGTTAGAGATGATTAAGGCAAGAGCAGTGTGTGTGTGTGTGTGTGTGTGTGTGTGTGTGTGTGTGTGTGGAGGGCCTTGGAGCTTTTCTGCATGATCTCCAGGGACACTTCTCCACTCCCCCACTTCCCCCACCAAAAAAACAACCTTGGATTCCTTCGGAGATTGTTAGGTGTAATTTACCAAACTCTGGATGCCGGCAGGCTAGGGAGTGGCAGGAGAGGGACTGCGGCCCTGTCTCTGAGGAAAGTGACAGCTGGGGTCAGAGAGGCCAGGAGAAGCGAGTCCCTTTATTTCACCTCCTGGCTGGGGAAACCCTGATCAGAGTCTTCGGGGCTGAGGCCTCGTAGGATTCTCATTTCTGGGGGGATCCTGTTTCTCTGGTCAGAGCATTTCTGACTCAGTGGGAAGATATTGCCCAACCAAGAGATGCCAAAGTTGGGGCCCTGAGCAGGGAGGAGGGGTGGTCGCCTGGGACGAGGGTGGGATGGGGACGCCTCCATGAGGAAGAGACGCCTGCGCTGGGCATTGAGGGTGCTGGCTCCTGGGGCATTTGGAAATGCATGGGGACACTTTTGGTTGTCACAGTAGTGGGAGTACAGCTGGCACTGGCCAGGTAGGGGTTGGGCTGCTACATGGCTTCAGTGTCCAGAACAGTCCCACTGGTAGAAAGTCGTCCTGCCCAGATAGCAGTAGTGCTGCTTTTCACAAATGTTCGGTCATGGGACATGGTTGGGGCAGTGCAGGGGCGGCTCCTGGTAGGCGGAGTAGGTGTGGACCATGGCACAGAGGTGAGACAGTTTTCATCACGCTGTGGGAGGGAGGAACAGTCCACACTACCCGGGGCACTGTGGAGGTGCACAGAGATTGTGCCTGACCTGTGCCTTCCCCACCTTCAGCACCTCCCTCTCTTTGCCTTTCCATATTTAGAGGGATGTGTGTCCTGGGTTGTCTCTAAGGGGACGGCCATGATAAATGGTGGAAAGAGGGCGTTTGGGCATCAGCCCGGCTTGGCTCTTGGGCTGGCCTTGCCCTGGTGGAGCTCCCTCCAGGGGAGGGGGCCACACTGGGCTTTGGATCCTGCCTGGGGAGGCTCAGGGAGAAATGCCTGGTGGAGAGGGTGGGTCAGCTGAGACCTCAAAGAGTTTGGGTCAGGGAAGCTACATTCAGGTGACACATGAGGAGTGAAGGGTAGGCCTCATCCCTGGGCTGCAGAGGTGGGGACAGGGCACTCAGAGTCCTTGAGCCCTGGCAGGTGTTTGGACTCTCTCTGAGCTCAGTGGGGAGAGGAGGAGCCTGTGGCTGTGTGGAGGAGGGGCTGGCAGGACACCCAGGGTGCAGGGGACGTGCAGGAGGCTGGAGGAGGATGTCAGGGGAGGGGACGTGAGCACTGTGGTTTTCTTTGGCTCCCTGCACCCCATTGCTGGGACTGGGGGCAAGGGGTCCTTGTAGAGTTCTTGGCCTCCCCACTCAGGATGTCTGTGGTCTCTGCCTGCCAGTCTAAGGTACTGTGAAGCCTCTTCCCTTCTTAATGGCTGAGGGATCTGAGTCCGGAAGGGGGAAGCCAAGGTGGCGAGGCTCAAGGCAGGACCTAAGGGGTTTCAGGCTTCATACCTGAGTTCAGCGGACAAGGGGTGGGATGCTGGGGAGAGGGCTTACTGAGGACTTTCTAGACAAAGGCCTGGTAAGTCCAGTCCAGGCCTAGCCTAGGACAGACAGGCCTCTGCAGAGAGTAGAGTGGAAACCAGCCCGGGGCTTGGCAGCTGCCAGATGTGCTGGGTGGGGGCTGGTGCTTGGGAGCCGGGTAAAGGTGGGGCCAGGGTGAAGGGCCTCAGGGTTGCCCTAGACAGCCACAGGGACAGAGGGCAGGTAGACTTGAGTTTAAATTCAGGCGTGTTTCACCCCTGGGGCCCTGACAGGCTCTGCCCTTTCCCTGGTGGGGACATATCCTCATGCAGCCACATGGTCAGAAGGTGGGGTGGGGGCATCCAGAACCACCGAGGGCTGCAGCTGGAACCCTGAGGGGTGGCGGTGGCAGCCAGCCTGGGTCTGGAGTTGCCTCCCTTCCCTGGAGTCTCTCAAGACTCTGGGCTCAGCCTGTCGTCCTCCACTGGCCCCACTTCACAAAGTGGCTTTTGAATAGCATAGAAGCGGCAGTTGCTGAGCTGGGCCTCTCCCACTTGTGGTCTGTGGAGTAAACATTTACCCGTCCAGGGGTGGGGGCTGTGGTGACTTCACCTGGGGCTTGGTAAGAAGATGCTCAAATGAGAGAGGAGGTGAGCAGGGCCAAGACAAGTGTGCTGTCGGGAAGAGGAACACTGGGCTTCTCTGGAGGACCTGAACTTGATCCAGGCTCTGCTGTGTGACCCTGGCCAAGTTGCTTGTCCTCTCTGAGCCTCAGTCTCATATTCATTATTCTTTTTGAAACAACAGCTTTATTGATATGTAACTCACATACAGCTTGCCCATCTAAAGTGTTTAATTCAGTGGTTTTTAGTATGTTTACATAGTTGTAAAACCATCACCAGTTTTAGAACATTTTTATCACTCCAGAAAGAAACCCTGTACCCATCAACAGTCACTCCCTGTTTCTCCTTGACCCCTGCAGGCATAGGCAATCATTCATCTATCTTCTGTCTCTGGATTTGCCTGTCCTGGACATTTCATATAAATGGAATAATATAATATATGGTCTTTTGTGATCAGCTTCTTTCACTTAACATAATGGTTTCAAGATTTATCCACATTGTAGTATCAGTATTAGTTTGTTTATTTATTTATTTTTGAGACTGAATTTCGCTCTTGTTGCCCAGGCTGTAGTGCAATGGCACAATCTTGGCTCACTGCAACCTCAGCCTCCCAAATAGCACGTGCGATTTGGTTCAAGCGATTCTCCTGCCTCAGCCTCCCAAATAGCACATGCCACCATGCCCGGCTAATTTTGTATTTTTAGTAGAGACGGGGTTTCACCATGTTGCCAATGATGGTCTCGAACTCCTGACCTCAGATAATCCACCCACCTTGGCCTCCCAAGGTGCTAGGATTACGGTGTGAGCCACCATGCCCGGCCTCAGCATTAGTTGTTGTTGTTATTGTTGTTTTTTTAAAAATAATATTCCATTGTATGGACCTACCACATTTTATTCATTCATCAGCTAATGGATATTTGGGTGGTTTGAACTTTTTGCTTATTATGAATAATGCTAGCTTTTTTGGTGTGTGGACATATATTTTCATTTTTTCTTGAATATATACCCCAGGAGTAGAATTACTGAGTCATATGGGAACTCCGTTTAACGTTTTGAGAGACTGCCAGCCTCTTTCCTAAAGCGGCTGTGCTGTTTTACATTCCCACCAGTGGTGTGTGAGGGTTCCAATTTCCCCACATCCTCGCCAACGCTTGTGATTATCTGACTTTTTGATCACATTCATTCTTGCATCCATTCATCCCTCAAGTATTTATAGAACATCTATATTCAACAAGGCAGAAGGCTCGCTGCAGAGCTGGGAAGGGAGTTTATCCCTTGAAGAGTTGTTTAGAAGATTCCATGCCATAATATCTAGAACAACCCCCACCAGAACCAGCACATGGTAGATTCTAAAAGACGGGAGACAGGGAGTATGAAAGAGAGGAGCTGGGGAGGCCAGGAATCATGGGGCCCCCTGGGAATGGAGGAAAGAGGATAGAATCTGTGCGTGCTGACCACTTACTGTGTGTGGGAACTGGTGTCCAGTGCCCACGACTCTCGGGCCATATCATTGTTTCATTTGCAGGTGGCAGAACTGAGGCTCAGGCCAAGCAGCTTGTCCTGGGTCACTAGGCTGAGAAGTAGTCAGTCTACTGACTCCTGTTTGCTGGGTTATTTATAACTATAGGCTGAGAGCCTTGCTTGGATCATCTTATTTAATCCTCCCAACCCCTGAGGTCAGGACTATTATTATGCCCATTTAGTAGGTGAAGAAACTGAGTCTCAGAGAGGTAGACTTCCTTGCCCAGAGTTGTGTAGCTGCTGAAGTTCAGTCCCAGGATTTGGAGCCACGGAGCCTAGCTTCAGAGTCCCTGCTGTGTCTGCCAGGCCTCTGGAGGTGAGGGTGAGGGCTTGGACATGTCTACTCCCTCTCTCCTTCCCTCCCTTTCCCACCCCACTGTGTCCTACAGAGCCTCATCTTGGGTTGGAGACAGTCCTAGGGACAAATGTGGCCCTAGGCTGGCTTTTGAGGGCCCTGCCAGCCCTTCTTCCAGGCGTTTTGTCTGATGCCTTGCCCCGTGCCTCAGTTTCCCATCTGGGTAATGGTGGTGGTGACTCCTAAGGCTGCTGTGGTTCAGACCATCTGAGTCTGCCTTGTTCTGTCCTTCGAAGAGGAGCAACCGAGAAGCCAGCGGGGCTGCTCCAGGCTGGGGGTGGGGAGTGGCATCTCCACTGTGTGTGAGTTTGGGCTGGTTATAAATAACCCAGCAAACAGGAGGGTGCGGGGAACCACAGCCCGCCTCCTCAGGAGGAGAGGCCTGGACACACATGCACACTTACAGACAGGGCCGTTTCAGTTACGTGTGTGTGTGTGTGTGTGTGTTGTGTGTGCCCAGGCTGTATGCTTGGCATGTGTGTGGGGAGGGCTTTGGGGAGCCATCAGAGCTGTGTGGGCTCCCGGGACAGCAGGAAGGGCTGGGCTCACTCCGACGCTGACTTCAGCAGGGTCTCTTCAGTTCCCTGGAGGAGGCTTGGGTCAGCCCAGCAGAGCTCTAGGGCTGGTGAGGTCCCTAGAGCCCCCTCACCTGGCTCCAAGGGGTCTCAAGGTCAGGCTGAGGATCCTTCTGCTCTTAGGGGTCTTCCAGGTGCTCCCTCAGCCCCTTCCCACTCCTGCATCCCACCCTGCCTACTCTCCCCTTCCCACTGCCGCGTCCCACCTGGCTGCTCTCCCCTGTCCTGCTCCGGTCCTGAACCCCATCCTGACTCTCCAGCTGAGCTCATTGGCCTCTAGCAAGTCTCCTGGGCTTTCTGCATCTGTGGAGTAAGGAGGCCCATTTCACCTGGCTCCTGAGAAGGTAGAATCCAGCCAGTGAGGGGCCTGGTGCCTAGTGTGTGCTCGGTGAAGGCTGCTTTCCTCCAGGCCCTGGTCTGGTTGAGAAATGGCCAGAATGTAGGCTCCACTGGGAGCCCCCTGATCTGCATATTTGCATATAATTTACATAAACATTTTATGACAAAATATGCTGGGATCAGCGTCAGTTTCTCTTCCCTCCTCCCAGCTCATTTGGAGTCCCCCTGACTGGATTTTAGAGGGACCAGAGAGAACTCCTGTCTACCCCCTGGTTTTACATATGGAGACTGAGGCCAGAGAAGAGCAAGGCCTGGCTCAGGATTCCACAGTGATTGGGAGCAGGAGGCAGGTGATGTGGACCTCTGGGGGCATCCAACCCGCAGGATTCACTGAACAAAGATTGGTGGAGGCTGGCTGCGTTCCAGAAGCAGTCTGAGCCCTGGGGTTAGAGAAATGACCACACAGACCCAGTCATTGCCGCCAGGAGCAATTGGAGAGGGAGGCAGACACATTCCTGTGAAGCCCTGAAACAAATCAACTGGCCCATTTCAGGCAGTGGTGAGTGAATGAGGACTAGCCCTGGTTTTGCAGACTGACTGGGCATGTGGGGAGGTCATTTGGGTGCATTTGGTGGTCAGGGAGGTGAGCTTTGGGTGGGGACACTGTCATGTCCCAGCGCCTACTGCCTATTCAGCACTAGGCATGTAACAGCTGGTGTCTCCGTCTGTTGGGGTCATTATTCCCATTTCGTAGGAGGACAGAGTGAGGCCCAGCGAGGTGAAGGGCTGTGACCAGGTAACTGGTTTGGGAGTGGAAAGCCAGGGCAGGAACACCTAACTCCACACTGGGTTGTTCCTTGGAGACTCATGGGCCCCAGGAGTGGGCAGCCAGCCCTTGCCGTGTTTGCTGGAAGGGACAGCCATGGAGTCTGGAGATGGACTCCTGGAGGCACCTGCTGGTGAGTCACGGCGGGGGAGAGTGGTGCCTACCTGAGCTGGGCCACCTGTCGTATGAGCGTGTCTTGTCCTACATTTCTACTTACTCCCAGGCTTTCAGGCTGTCTCTGTGCAGGGAGCTGGGTGTGAGGTGGTGCTGCTCTCTGACATTTGCCCTGCTTTTGAGAATCTTCTGGCAGGGGAAACCGATTAGGGCTAGGAGCAGGTGTGCTGTACAATCCAAAGAGCCTGGCCTTCGGGGTTCAGCTAATCTTGGGTTCAAATCCTGGCCCACTGCTGTGTGACTCTGGGCTAGTTGCTTCACCTCTCTGAACTTTGATTTACCCATCTGCGAAACGGGAATGACAATCCCTTTCCGGTACAGTGTTTGAGGAGAGAAATGAGGCAACCTGCATATAAGGAGCCTGGCACTTAGTGAGGGCTCCCTCTGTGGGGGTTGTGATCATTTTTGTAAGGGATGGAATGGCCCAGACTTCTCCAGAAAAGTGCTCAGTGGAAGGAGTCTTGAATCACAAACTGGGGTTCCCTGCATGCATTCTCAGGGGTTCAGGAGTTCACTGAACACAGGATTTAGACTCAGCAAGGCCAGAATTCGAATCCGATGTGACTCCACTGGTGGCTTAACAGCCTCAGTCTCCTCATCTATAAATGGGCACAACCGTATATGCTTCCCAGGGCGGCCAAGTGGGTTCACGGAGATCTGGTGGGAGGGGCCCCTGGAGTGATGGGAGCATGGTTGGAGGGCCTGCTCCCTCGGTGAATGACAACACAGTGGAGGCACTGAGTCCTTAAGAAAGGACTTTCTAATTTGGACCAGGGAGGTGGTTGGCGTGCGTATGTGACATTCAAGCAGGCCCACAAAGGAGGCATTGTGTGAGCTGAGCCAGCTTCTTGAGGACATATCCAGTGCCTAGGAGAGTGCTTGGCACACAGTAGGTGCTTAATCACCATTGGTTGTACTGATTAACCAGCCGAGTAGGTGCTGGCCAGGCAGAGATGGTGGGGAAAGGTACTGCAGGAAGCAGACAGGCCTGAAGGACCCCATGTTCCCAGAGCCATAAATGGTTTTGTGTGGGAAGAGTATGGGGGTGGGCAGCTGGGAGCGGGTATGGGGGTGGCTGCTGGGTCTGGAAACGGGGCCTCAGTGGGTGGTCCTTCTCTCAGGCACGAGCTTGGGGACAAGCATCAATGAGCAGTGTGAGTCAGGGTGGCCGAGTGATGCGAGAGGCAGGTGGCTGGGATTGACAGGGCGGTGATGGAGGCGTCCCAGCCCTGGGTTGAGGAGGGGGCCTGGCTTTCCCAGGGTTGCGTTATCAGCTTCTGTCCAGGCACGGGGGACAGAGTGGGCTGCTGTAGGGCAGCCAGCCTGCACCTCACAGAGACTGGCCAGGCTGGCTGAGCCAGGAACAGGGCTGACGGGAGAAGACGGGCGGGTGGGTGTCTGGGCATCACAGGCCAAGGTGGCTGCCAGACAGGCTGATGCCAGGGGAGGGAGCCAGGTCCTGCCGAGCCAGCCTGCCTGTGGTGAGGCTCAGTCGGGCCGCTGGGCCCTGCCAGCTCCCTCAGAGCCTTTTGTGTTCATTTCCTTTCCACCCCACTTTCAGTTTCCTTGCAAGGTTCCTCACCAACAGTCTCAATGGGGTCTCGGCGGAATCAGGGGACCCAGGAGTTTCACAGACCAGAGAATGCCATGGATGGAGACTCAGGGAGAACGTGCCCTCTCTAATAACAAAAGTGCTATGGGATTATCCTAGAAATGCGGACAATCCTGAAAGGTCTTGAGAAGAAATTAAAGCTGCCTGTAATCCCACCACCCAGAGAGAGCCTTAGGGAACCTTTAGTTATAATGCAGCATTTAGAAATTCACTTTGGTGGTGAGTTCATTAAAACAGGATCAAGTTCTACTTATTTTTTGTAACCTATTTTTTTAAACATAATGATGATACTCATATTAATAGCCAGCATTTACTGAGCAAGTTGTTAATGTGTGAACATGCCCGGCCTCCTTCTGTAAACCCCACGAGGCGAGTACTCTTATCTTCGTTTTACCAGTTAAAGCAGCCTGAGAGAGTTGAACATCTGCCCAAGGTCACGTAGGAATTGAGAGAGCCAAATGTATATTCTTATCAACAGCTATCCTGTCCGGCCTTCTGATGATCAATGTGTACATTTTCCCACATCCTTCAATATTCCTTGAAACAAGTTAAAAAAAAAAAAAAAAAGGCTTCTGTCTGACATTTGTGTCTTTTAATAACCTGATTTGATGGTGTAGATCTGTGAGAACTCAATTGTTGATAGCTGCATAATATTCCATGCTGTGGTTGTGCCTCATTTATTTAACTCGTCCCCTGTCGTTGGGTATGTGGGTTATTTCCATTTGTCCCCTGTCATAAATGACATTGTCCTGGATCACCTTGACCTAAGGACTGAATTTGTGGGAGCCCAGAGTGTCAGAATCAGAAAGACCCTTAGGCCACCAAGCTTGCTTTTTCATTTTGCAAATGGGGCAAAGGAAGGGCAGAGAAGGGGGAAGAGGATTTGCCCACGGTCTTGGAGGCTGTGGGCGCCTGACCCAGAGCTGCTGCCTGCTCTCCTGTGGGGGCTGGGGTGGGGATGTGGGTGGGGGCGGGTGCCATTGTGGGAAAAAAGGGATCCTGGCAGTAGGGGGGCGGGTGGTGGGAGCACAGGGCTGGATGGAGGACTGGCTGGAGGTGACAGGGGAGATACAGGCTTGGGGTAGAGAGGGCTCTGCTGCCAGCATGTCTTTGCAGAGGAGTAGGCTGGGATGGGACAGGCCCAAAGGGAATGTTTCTTACCCTCTGAGCTGCCTTGTAGGTGGGAGGGGGTGGGGATAGGTTCAGTTGGTGAGAGTCTTGAGTGTGGAAGAGTTGGGGCTAGTGGGTGGGTGTGTGTCTGGGTTTGGTGGATTTTTTGAGGGAATCTGTGGTGTTCAGCTCGGCCTTCTCTGGCCTCTTCATTCTGCTCCTCCCTAGGCTCTGCTCTCTGGGACTTGGGCTGTGTGGTCCCTTCCCCAGCAGGTGCAGTCCTCATTCCCCTCATCTCCAGCCACAGCGTGTGTGGGGCTGCTGGCTTCCTGGCCAGGGCAGCTGTGGCCGGGTGGGGGTGGGGACTGAGGCGTGCCCCTCCTGGTCCAGGCTCCCCATTGTGCAGCCCCCTTGCTTGTCTTGCTGCCCGGAGCCTGGCCCCGGCCCACATTCCTGCAGTGACGCTCTGGATCTCCGGGGTGGATCTGGTGAGCGTGAGGGGCACTGAGTTCTCACAGGACTGAGGGCTTTTTGGGGACGGAGGCTGCAGGGATCCAGAAGGCCTTGCTGAGACGCCCTCCCTCCCTGCTTCAAGGAGCTAGTTGTTAAGTCGCTGTGTGTCTTTGGCCAAATCACTTTACCTCTCTGAATGCTGTGTAACAGACTAACCCCGCCTCTCTCTTCTCAGCGGATGTGGTAAGCAAGGCTTTCCCCTCTCTGTCTCAGTTTCCACATTGGTAAGAGGGGAGAGTTAAAATCATTGATCCCTCAAGTTGCGGTCTGAGGTGGGAAATGCAGGCCATGGGAATACAGACAAAGCCTTATGCAGCTCCAACTATGTGCATGCATGATCTCAACGTGATTCTCACAGCTGCTCTACGAGGTATCATTATTGACCTAATTTAACCAGACAGAGGCTCAGAGAGGTTAAGTAACAAATACAAAGTCACGCAGCGAGTAAGCAGGGCTGGATTTGAATCCAAGACTGTCAGAACCTAAAGGTGGGTCCTCAACCCTCACTCATGTCACCTCCGGTCACTGGGAGAGTGGGGCCTGAGTCTGGCTAATTAGGGGAAGGAAGCTTAGGCAGAACTAACGACACTTGATTTTATTCTTGGCTTTTGCAACACGATTAGCACTGCACAGGGGTGCTGGCTCCTGGCCCCCAGCCAGCTGGCCTAATTTGTGTGCCTGTGTCTGTTAGCTTGCCCTTTCTCCGCCCTCATCCAACCTCTCTCTTTTTGCCTGTCTGCATTCTCCCCTGCTGTGTGGCCTTGACAGTGCCACTTAACCTCTCTGGGCATTCATCGTCTCGTCTGCTGCATGGGTGTAGTCACCCTCATGAGGAGGTTGAGGCTTACATGAGATAAAGACTTGGAAATAATAATAGAAATTTTAACATAAACTAACAGTCATCGCAGCTACATTGATTGATTCATTTTTTGCTTGGCATTGGATCCTGTGCTCAGCCCCTTCCCACAGCAATGTTATGAGCGGCATCATCTTATCATCTCTATTTTACAGATAAAAGCCGAGGCGCCGAGATTAAGTGGTTTGCCTGACAGCCAATGGGTAGTAAAAAGAGGGGCTGGTTCCTTCTGCTTTGCCTCGGTGCTGACCTGTTTCTCTAGGAAGGCTCATGGTGGGGTGGGGGCTGGGCACGAGAGACCCCAGACTCTGGAGTGGGCTCTGAGGGAGGATGGGGTGGGAGGGAGGCGCTGGCCTTCCTGAATATGTGCCCTGCACTCAGGGTGAGTGATGAGCAGGAGGGCAGAGGTAGCCCTGGAAGTGAGGAGACTTAGCTGACATCCAGCTCATTTAGACCCTCACCCATCAGAGCCCTGACCGGGGTGCTCCTGGGAGGGAGGGGCCTGGGCAACCTGGGAGGTGACACCTCCTTGCCCCTGGCCCAGGGGAGCCTCCCCAGCAGCTGCGCTAAAACTCTAGGAGAGGATCGGTGGGAGTGGTGTGGAGTGAGGGGGCTTGTGGGTCACTGCTGGGCCTGGTCCCTTCTGGGCTGCGGGCCTGAGGTGCCTCTGTGGAGTGAGGCTGTGGGTTAGTTCAAAAGGGTATAGTGACAAGGGGACTGTGAGGAGAAATGGAAGTGGGGTGTCAGTCCATTAGGAAGGTTGCCACGTTTCATCCCAACGTGTGTGTGCGCTTGGGTGTACCCGGAAGGAAAGTGCATGTGTGCGCATGTGTGTGTGGAAGGAAGTGGATGCAGGTATTGCGGGCCTGTTAATGGCACGTGAGGCGGGGTATATGTCTGCTGGGGCAGCTTCAGGGAGGGACAATAGGCCGCGCACGTGTGGAGCAGGGTGTTGGGAGCACTCCGTGTGTTCGATCCTGTGCTCAGCCCCTTCTCCCAGCAATGCTATGAGCTGCACAGTCTTATCACCATCATGTGCTGGCGTGTGGGTGTGGATGTGGACGGCTGTGGGCGTTGCTGAGCTGATGTCGTGCAGGGAGTGAGGGGCAGCTGCAGGGCACAGATGTATGAATTCAGCCCTGGATGAGCAGTGGGTCTGGGGGTGGCCCAGGAATGTCCAGGACAAGGGTTTCAGAGGCAGAGGAGCCGTGCTCATGTTTGGATTCTAACCCCTGCCTCAGTTCCTGCATCTGTGGGATGGGGATGATAAAACCCTGGGCAGTTGTGATCCTTAAAGGAGGCTGTGCAGGTGCCGTGCTCCCAGCGCCTGGCCTGGGGCAGGCCCTCAGCAGCAGTGGGCAGAGGTCTCTAGAAGGCCTTGAGAACGCTCAGCGGCTCCCCTGGGACCCGATGCTCTGGACTTCAGGTGCCGTCGGGGGAGCCACCGCTGGGTGTCCCCTCCTGAGATTGGTGGTGGCCAGAAGCCGAAGGTTCTGCGCTTCTGCTGGGCACACTTGCTGTGTGTGGAGGGTGTATGGGGTGCAGCCTAGAGGGAAGGTCATACCCAGGTTGTGAGGCTCATGTCTGAGTCAAAGGATACACCTGCCAGGGGCGATACCTAGGAGTGATGTGTGTTTAGGGAACATATGTGTTCACGGTGGTGGGTCCGTGTTGTGGGCTTTGGTGAGGTGAGTGTGGTGTGTGGGGTCAGGAGAGTTTGTTGAGCTTTGTTGGGGCATCTGCGGGGTATGTGGTGAGGAGAGGGGTGTGTGTGTGTCTGTGAGTACCCTGGGGGCAGGTGTGTGTGCAGCTAGAGGTGAGGTAGATGGGTGTGTGCTGCTGTGGATCAGGCTGAATTGCCTGTAGGCTGTGGTGAGTATACAGACTGTGGTGGGTAAACATTGTACTTAATTGTGTGTGTGTGTGTGTGTGTGTGTGTGTGTATGTATCTCGGAGTGCATGGTACATGCATGAGGATGTTGGGCTGTCATGTGTGTGTGTGTGTGTGCGTGCATATGACATGAGTTAGCGTGTGCTGGGGATATGGAGGCCGCCTATCGGGCATGGGGGAGGTTGTGTTTACCTGGAGGGGGCACAGTGAGGGTCAAGGAGAGGCTGGCAGGGTCCTGGGGCTTTTGGATTCAGTTCTCCTTTAAGGGAATGGCATAGATAATGATGCTCATTATGCATGGATTATGCAAATGCAGAGGTCATTTGAGGGTCAAAGGCTGCTTGTCACCCTCCTCCTTAGGCATTCCGTGACTCCTAAGGCTTTTGCTGCTGCCTCCCAGGCTCCGTTCCTCACCCCTCGCTTCTCTGTCCCCACTGGGAGTCGTAGCTACCAGCACCGCTTAGTGGTGTTCCTGTGAGGGCCTCACGGAGTCCCGGCGCCCATGCCTGCAGGTCCCAGGTGTCCCCGCATTAAGTGCCTGCTGAGCATCCCAGGTGGGTTCAGGGGTGACTGGGTCATTCCTCCCCCTGCCCGCCCTGCAACCTGCTTGCTGTTCGGAAAGAATGTGCTCTTGGACGCAGATTTGGAAAATCACTGAGGTGGCCCCTTCCCCAGCCTTGCCTCATCAGCATGAGGCTAAATTAGGACGTGCGAGTTCTCCCCCTCTGCCTCCCACCCTTGCCTTCTCTCCCTCTTTCATACCCGCCAGCCCACCCTCCCTGTCTCTGCCGTCTCTGCCCCCTCTGCCCCCGGCCTCCCTCTGTCCTCACCTCTCTGTCCCTGTCTCTGTCTCCACCTCCTGCCTCCCTGTCATCCTCTTAGTTCCCCCATGATCTCTCCCTCTCCTGCACCCCCCATCTCTGTGGGGAGCTGCAGCTCCTGGTCCTTAGCATAGAGAAGATGGTTGTCATGGTAACGGTTGTCATGTCGTTGGCTACTGAGCTGGGGATGAATAGTATCTAGGTGAGCGCTACCTGAGTGGAGGCTGATGGGTTTGCAGGAGGCTCGATGCTTGTCTCTGATCAGAGCTGCATGGCAGGCCCCGCTCCCCCTGCCCCACACGTGTCGCTGTTTGTACCCACAGGCATGCCGACATGATGAGCCTCTGTGGCTGCCTTTAGGTGAGCGTGTGTCAGTGTGTGTCTGGACGTGCTGTGTCTCTGGGGTGTGTCATTTCAAGGGTCCGTGTAGCTTAGGGGCAGGCCTTTGGGTTTATGCAGGCTTTTCTTGGAGCAGGAAATTAGGGGCTAAGTGATCCTGGTCACCGAGGAATCTTGGGGACTCCCTTATTTTGGCACCCACATTTACCTCAACTTGGGGCTTCCAGGGACCACAGACCTCTTAGAATCGCTCCTCCCAGCTTAAGGCCTCCCAGCCCCTGCCCAGCCTGCCTGGCAGGATAGAAAGATGGTGAAGACAACCCCAGGCAGGGGCAGGAGCTGGAGCTGGATCCCTGCTTGGTCCCTATTCTTCTGAGTGACTCAGGCTGCTTGCCAGAGAGTCGGAGGGAGCAGGGACTTGAGGTTGGTTGGCTCAGGATGTGGAGGGGAGTGGCATGGGGAGCTCTAGCTCCTCCACCCTGGGCATTTGTCTTTCTGGGAAGAAGAGAACTGGGGGAAAGTTGGGCCCTACTGCTCGGAGCTCCTGGAACGTCTAAAGAGGAGGAAGACCCAGCCATTCGTCACGGGAGCAATTACACTAATTGTTCCACTCCATGACTCACTGGTAGAAAGTAAATACTGATTAATTCATTACTTTGAGACTATGTGTGTGTGTGCATTTGGTGAGGGCACCTCCTGGCTGCCTGCCCTGGCTGGGTTGGGCAGGGCTCTGGAGCAGGTGGTTGAGACTGGGGATGTGAAGACAGGATTGAGATCCTCACTCTCTCTCTGTATCAACTCCAGAAGCAGGTGGGCGTCAGTGGCAGGGGGTGAGAGGCTGGCCCCCAAATGCAGTGCCGGTCCAGCCCCTCCCCTGCTCACACACACCCCAGGGCTCCCCACAGCGAGTCCAACATTGCAGATGCTTAGAGACCACCTCAGACCTACTCAAGCACTGAGTTCAGTTTTTACGGTATTCTGACATGCAGTCAGGATGAAAAATGACCAGTTTCCAAGAGAAAGTCATCAGCCAGACACTGAAAGCCTTCTGGGATGGGGCCCCAGGTGACATGCCCCTGCCCCACCCCTGCCCTGTGAATTATTCACACACATGCACTTTCCTTCTGGGTACACACAAGATCTCTGTCACCCATGTGGATATCATTCAGCCCACAAGGGCACCTGCCACCCCTCTGGGCACACCCAGGCTGCCAGTCTCAGGTGCCGAGCCCTGTGTCTGCCTCTACCTTCCCCAGGCCCAGCGCTGGCGCAGTGAGAACTTTGAGAGGCCCGTGGACCTGGAGGGCTCTGGGGATGATGACTCCTTTCCCGATGATGAACTGGATGACCTCTACTCGGGGTCGGGCTCGGGCTGTAAGTACCCCCTCCCTACCCCTGCCTGGGGGCAGTGACCAGTCTGCATCCAGAGCCTACTCTGAGGAGCCCACAGGGACTTGCTTCAGTGAGGCGGGAGCACATTACTGTATGGGTCAGGCAAGTTCTGGGGCAGGATCCCCAGAACAAGAAGGGCAGAACATCCTCCTGGGGTTAGAACCAGGCGTGGGAGGACCTCAGGGCCCCAGCCGCCCAGCTTTCCATGGGCTCCTGTCTGCGTCTCTGTGTGTGCTGTGTGGCTCTCTCTGCAGACGTTGCTTGGTTCGGGTGGTCCCCTCAGGTCTAATAAGAAGCTGTGGCCAATGGTGAGGTTAGGGCAGTGATGGCACAGGGTGGGCAGGTACTTCAAGAGGAGCCAGGCCAGGTGGGTCTAGCAGAGTCTCGGGAGGGAAGGGCACTGGGAGCCCCACTCTGCCACATAGCAACTGTGTCCCTCTCGGTGCTCCCCTCCTTGAGTCCCTGGATTCTCACCTGTGGATGGTGAGAAACACACTTTCCTCTCAGTGCCTCTAGAAGGGTTTGGGATAGGAAGCTGGGGTCTGGCACAGAGGAGAAGCTCTCAAAACGGTAGCAAAAAGAAGGCAGCTGAGATTGGGCCCAGTGAGGGCATGGACTGGCATCCGATGAGATGGTACAGGATCTGCATGCCCCAGAGCTGGCTCCCCATAACCCTCGCCCCTGGTCTCCCCTCCTCAGCCTAGTCCTTTGAGCCTTTCCAAGTTAATCTTTGTAAAACCCATTTCTGTTGGGTCACATCTCGCAAAGCTCCCCGGCTCCTGTCCCTCCCACCTGGTTCTGAGCCCAGGAGTTGGCTGTGGTTTGTCTCTCCCCCACCCCCACCCCTCTTGTCTCATTTCCTCTCAGGTTCCTTCACTGTCCTGGCTTTGCGTCAGCCAGATGGCCCAAGCAGTTTCCTTGTAGCAAGGGCTTGTTCTCCCTCCTACCCTCTGTCTGTGCCTCTGGGGGAGGCCCTTAGTGTACCACCCCTCCCTTGAGCTTGTGGTAGGGGTGGGTTTGGGGTCTGACTCTTCCCAGAATGCCACTCCTGTGCTCCCCTGCAAGCCCCAGCAAGATTTGCATCCAGTAGCGCTTCAGTTGCTCTGCCTAGATTCAACCTCACAGAAGTGTAGACTGGATGAGCAGGAATAGTCAGGGAGGGCTTCCTGGAAGAGGTGACCTCCAGAAGACTATTTGACTTGGCAGAGAGAAGTTGGGGAACATCAGCAACTGGCTACCTCTGGCTAGGCTGTGCCTTCCTCCTTTCTCTCATCTTTTCTGGGAAAATTGGGCAAAGAGAGGGGGTCGGGAGCCCTAATCTTGATGGCCATTGCTTACCTGGGATCCTCATGCCCCACACAACCACCCAGCTCCCTAGCTCTCTCCCTCTCCCCCACCCCCTCAGACTTCGAGCAGGAGTCGGGCATTGAGACAGCCATGCGCTTCAGCCCAGATGTGGCCCTGGCGGTGTCCACCACACCTGTGGTCCTGCCCACCACAAGCATCCAGCCCGTGGGCACACCATTCGAAGAGCTCCCCTCTGAGCGCCCCACCCCGGAGCCAGCCACCAGTCCCCTAGTGGTGACAGAAGTCCCAGAAGAGCCCAGCCAGAGAGCCACCACTGTCTCCACCACCATGGCTACCACTGCTGCCACAACCACAGGGGCCCCGACTGTGGCCACAGTGCCTGCCACGGTGGCCACCGCTGCCCCCAGCACCCCTGCAGCACCCCCTGTTATGGCCACCACTGCTGTTGTAAGGACCACCGGCGCATGGAGGCTTCTGCCTCTTCCACTGACCACAGCAGCCACGGCACGGGCCACTACCCCCGAGGCGCCCTCTCCCCCAACCACGGTGGCTGTCTTGGACACCGAGGCACCAACACCCAGGCTGGTCAGCACAGCTACCTCCCGGCCAAGAGCCCTTCCCAGGCCAGCCACCACCCAGGAGCCTGACAGCCCTGAGAGGAGCACCCTGCCCCTGGGGACCACTGCCCCTGGACCCACGGAGGTGGCTCAGGTGAGGGTGTTGGGAAGGGACAGGGAGGAGGGCAAATGAGGGTGGGTCAGGGGAGGGATGAGGAGGATGGAGCTGGGCAGGACTGAGGACCAGGAGGCTGTAGAGATGAGCCAGACAATGTGGGGGCGAGGGGCAGGACCAATGGACAGATCAAATGGGGAGGGAAGAGGGACAGAAAACAAGGTCTGGGGTGGTTGGATCCTAATGGGACAGGACATTGGTGGGGAAGGAATTGGGTGAGTGTGTGCAGTGGTGACAGGGAGGGCCGGGCCTTGTGTTCTGGTGGAGAGCATTAACTCAGTGGTCTGGCAGCTGGATTCAAATCCTTCTGCTGCCACTTGCTAGTCATGGGACCTCAGGCCGGTCCCTGATCCTTTCTATACCTCTGCTTCCTCATCTATGGAAAGGAGAAAACAATAGAATGTGTATCATTTCATTGTGAGCATGAAATTGTCTGACATATCCATGGTGCTCCTGACAAATCTAACAGTGCCTGGTGATGGTAGACCCACTAGGTTCTCAGCTGCTGTCATCATCACGGTTGTTATTATCATTGGTCTGAGGGTGGTTGAAGCCAGGTGTGTGAGAATGCACCACTTGCCTGGCGGAGGGCTGCCTGGGTGTGGCTCAGTGCTCAGCACTTTGCCTGTGTTAGCCTCAGCCCTCACGCCCACCCCTCGGGCAGCACTGTGGTCATCTCATTTTACAGATGAGGCAACTGCTGGTACACAGGGAGGGGAAGCCACTTCCCAAGGCTCCACAGCTAGTGGTGACAGTCAGGATTTGAACCCAGGCAGTTGGCACCAGAGCCTGGCAGTCTCGCAGGGCCAGGGCTCCATGTGTGTGCATTTGGGATATGATGGAAAGAGGATGAAGATGTTAGGAGTGCCAGGGATGGATGGATGAATCCCAAGGACATGAGAGAGGTGGCCTGGTCCCTGCTGGGTGCACTGAGTCAGAAGGAAAGGCGGTAACACGGCCTGCGTGCCAGAGCTCTCTGCAGCTGGCCTCACTGAGGAGGGCCCTTGGGCCATGGAGCTGCCTTGGGGTCAGTGTTAGTCCCTCGGGCTCCCCACCCAGCCCAGCAGGATGCAGGCCCTTCCCTCACCTCTTCATGCAGCCAGGAAAGCCTGGTGTTTTCACACAGACTTGGCCAAACAGGAAGGGGAAACAGTGACGCGGCATGGCGCCCAGGAGAAGGCGCACAGAGCCCAGGGTGCGGGAGTAGCCACTGTGCATGCTGTGGACACTGGGGCACCGCTGCAGCCTCTTTTCAGCCTGGACGCCAGATCCACCCTTTCCACGCCCACCTGTGAAGTAGCCACGCTCCTGCTCCGATGGCTCCCACAGCCCTCACTTTGGTCTCATGATTCCCAGCTCTGATCCTGCCTCCGAGTGGTGGGAGCCCAAGAGATTGGCAGTCACTGAGCTGGTTTCCTGGACACCTGCCCCTGAGGCCATCGTACTCTGCAGGTTGTGGTCTTAGACTGTGGCCTCCAGGCTACAGGACATGCCCCTGCCTCAGGCATGGACCAGGACCAGGCCCAAGTTGATAGCAGCTGCACCCAGCAGTTCTCAAACAGCTTCTTGGCAGGAATCCCCCGAGGATTGTTACGAAGGCAGCTGGAGGGAACATGATGGGGACAGGATGTGGCCGAGCAAGAACAGAGGCAGTGTGGTAGTGGTTAGAAACACAGACTCTGGGGGCAGATAGATCTGAATTTTAGTCCGTCCCCCACTTACTAGCTGTGTGTCCTTGGGCAGGTCATTTATGCTCTGAGCCCACTTCCTGCTCTGTAAACTGGGAGCGTTGTTACACTCCTTCATGGGGATGCTGTGTAGCACAGGCCTGGCATTCAGGGAGTGCTAAGTGTTAGCCCCAGGGCAGTAGGATGGTGGTGGGGGCTTACGCATGCAAGTGTGGTTGCCCTGTGGCAGGGGGTGCTGCGGCCTGACTCCTGGGCTCATGCCACCCTCTCTGCAGACCCCAACTCCAGAGACCTTCCTGACCACAATCCGGGATGAGCCAGAGGTGCCGGTGAGTGGGGGGCCCAGTGGAGACTTTGAGCTGCCAGAAGAAGAGACCACACAACCAGACACAGCCAATGAGGTGGTAGCTGTGGGAGGGGCTGCCGCCAAGCCGTCACCTCCACCTGGGACACTGCCCAAGGGTGCCCGCCCGGGCCCTGGCCTCCTGGACAATGCCATCGACTCGGGCAGCTCAGCTGCTCAGCTGCCTCAGAAGAGTATCCTGGAGCGGAAGGAGGTGCTCGTAGGTGAGGCTTGGGGTCTGGGCCAAGGGGAGCCTGGGAGGGTCCCAGAGTGAGGCAGCTAGCTGGGCCTCAGTTTGCCTCTAGGAACCCAGAAGGGAGATCAGGGCGTGGTTTCCTAGGAGCCAATAGGATGGAAAGCTGGGCACTCAACCCCCCAGGACCTGCCTTCTGGCTCCTCCCCTGACTTTCCTCCTTCCCAGTATCCAACCCTGACTTCATGTCCATCTCTAGGTCTTTCCTCAGTGCTCTCTGACCCCTGTGTGGACTGTGACTTTGATTCCCGCTTTCCTGGGCCGCACTGGCTGACCCCTTGGGACCTTACTTCCTAGATGCTAATCTCTGACCCATCCTTCAGCTTGACCTTCCCCAGTTTTTGACCCCAGTCCCTGTGGACCTGCCCTGGCTGCATCTAGGGAGTCTCTGGACTCCTGGTCCAAATCCTGGCTTTGCACTCAGGCAAGGTACTTCACCTCTCCAGCCTTCCTTCCCTTCATCTGTGGAACCGGGAATAGTCATTTTGCCCTTAATCAGTTCTAAGAGGCACATCTGTTCACATGTTAACTCTTCTGTAATTGGGGATATCATATTTAGTTAGCAAACTTTTTTCTTTCCTAGCAGTTATAAAATATTGAGGCATCTTATGACTGATGGCATTTTAAATTTGATGAAGATCTCAAATGACCCCTTCCTGATAGGGCTGGTCTGAGGGTTCAGTGAGTTAGTGTGTTAGGTGATTCGAATGCAGCCACTGAAGTCCTATAAATGGTAGCCAGTGCTGGTAGTAGTATTGACTCCATCTTCACTCCAACTCAGATCCAGGACTCCCAGCCCTCTCCTCACCCTGGCCCCCATCCCTGAGGACCCTCTGCCCTGGTTCTACCCTGCCTTTGGGCCTTGACCTCTGCCCTCTTCTTCCACAGCTGTGATTGTGGGCGGGGTGGTGGGCGCCCTCTTTGCCGCCTTCTTGGTCACACTGCTCATCTATCGCATGAAGAAAAAGGATGAGGGCAGCTACACGCTGGAAGAACCCAAGCAGGCGAGCGTCACATACCAGAAGCCTGACAAGCAGGAGGAGTTCTATGCCTAGTGGAGCCACAGTGCCTCCCTGCAGCCTCAACACCGCCCTGCCGTCCAGTCTCCAGCCTGGCCCCACCAGTCCGAGCCTGGGACTGGGCCTGGAGCCTGGCCCCAGTTCTTCTCTGCCCTCCCTCCCAAGGCCTACCCAGGCTGCCAGCCTCACACAGATCTTCCCGGAGGGACAGGGGCTGCTGCCATCTGCTCCAGACTGTGCCCTTATGAGTTCAACTCTTGTTCCCCTCATCCCTGCCACCAGTCTGGGGCTTCAGGACCTCATATCAGATGGATGGGAGGAAGGAAGCTCCTGATTGGCTGGTGGAAGAAAGGGTGGGGCTTGAGATGGGCCTGAGCCCCAGCTTGGCCCCCACAGGGCTCACTGAGATCTCCTTTTTGGGGCAGAGAGGGACTCAGGCCGGTTTCCAGGACAAACATTCGTTTGTCCCTGAAATCATCTAGACACTGCAACCTCTTGCACCTATCCCACAGCTTCTCTCTGCCTGGGTGAGAGGGTGTCCCTTGTCACCAGCCTGTTTTGTCCCATCTTTCTGGGGTTGTTGAGTCTCTCTTCTCGCCTGCCAAGTACACGTGTACCCCAGACTTCTTTCTGCATCTTCCCCTAAGGAACAGCTTCCTGAGGGTGCCAGGGCAGCCACTGGTGAGGAGAAGCGGCTCTGATGTCTCTCCCATGAGGGGACTTTGCACAGACACCATTGCCCACACTGTCACACATATTTTCACGCAGTCACACACAAGACAAAAGCGTGCAATGACAAAACCAGACACAATCCTGACTGCCCCGCCAATCAAGACATGTCACAGAACACACACATCCCTCCAGGAATGTTATCCTCTTGCATCACTTACACACCCCCAAACACTAACTACAATGCAAGTCACTAGTCATGGTCCCGTGACAGTGACAGTGTGGCCTCCTCCTGCCCCTAATACACCCACACTCTGGTACTGCACACATTGTCTCCTGCTTTCAGGCTCACTGGGGGAGGGTGGAATAGAGCCAGAACAATCAGCCCATATTGGGTCCCCTAGAGTTGTCCCATCATACTCAGTCCCCTGCCATGGTGCCCACACCAACCATGCAGCCACCAACCCCAGCTGGTGTCAGACACAATCCCATGTGGATGCACAATCTCACGCCACATGACCTGCTCTCAATGCTGGAGGGAAACAGGCCCTTGCCTTTCCTGGAAAAAGTGTGGGGCCACAGCCCTTTCAGGGCATTGCATGCAGGCAGGCCTGGCCTCACTCCTACCTGCTTCCTCCCCACAGCAGCTGGCAAAGGGGAAGGTTTGGGGCCAGCCCTGCCACTGGCTGGGAGCCTGGGGGCTCCTCTAAGGCTGAGGAAGGAAATTTGACCCCAGGCTGTGAGGGGCTCTTGGGTCTCCCAGGACGGAAGGCCCAGGGCAGGGAGGGGGCGTGTGGTTGGGCTCCTTCATTTCCCTGTGACTCCTTCCTGCTCTGAGCTAGGGGGCTGACTCTGCCTCCCAGGACGCAAGTCTCCAAAGTGCCTGTGAGGGCGGGCCCTTCGCACCCTCTGCCCTCTGTCTGGGGCCAGCCTCAGCCCACCTGCCCAGGGGCCCTCCCTGTGGACATCCCCTCACCTGTTTGGCCAAACAGTTCTGGCTGCAGCTTCAGGGGCCATGGCTGGAAGCAGCCCCTGCAGATGCCCCAGGCCAAGGGCAGGGTTTGAGGGATGAGACCAGGTAACAGTGGGGGAGGTGTTACCTCCTTTGTTACCTAGCAAGTAGGGCTATTTCCATCGGTATTTTAAGTGTGGGGTCACAGATCTTTGGGGGAGGGAGTGCTTGGCAGGGGGCCTCCTGGAGCCAAAGGGATAGATGTGAGTTGTGATTGGCTGGCACTCAAACCCCCACCCCTCACCCACAACCCAGATTCAA
This sequence comes from Cacajao melanocephalus, assembly GCA_963573385.1. NCBI lineage: Eukaryota > Metazoa > Chordata > Mammalia > Primates > Pitheciidae > Cacajao > Cacajao melanocephalus. The sequence continues at coordinate 30,014 of CAUYLG010072404.1, read as the reverse complement.
GTCAGGAAGGCAGGTTTTATTTCACGGCCCTGGCAGCAGATTTCTGCAGGGTGAGGGGTAGCGGAGTATAGGCAGTGAAGGTGAGGTTCTGGGGGCTGTCCCACAGCCTGTCCTTTCCAGGCTGGACTCCATCTTCAAGTCCCAAAACCCTCCTTTGCAGGGCCCAGAGGCTTGTGAGGAAGCCAGGTGGACCCAGCCTTGGAAGAGTGGGCATGGGGGGCCCCCGAGATCTGGAGGAGGTGGGTTGGCCCCAGTCATCTTCGGAGCAGAAGGGTTGGGTCCTAGGAGCAGAGACCACAAGGCTGTCTCCCTGCCTTCCTCCCTGGGGTGCTGCTGTCTTGGGGACTACAGCTCTGGTGAGATGGCCTGGGCAGGCCGAGGCTGAGAAACCAGGGAGGAGAGAGGAGAAAGGGCTTGGGCCTCCAGCCCCAGAAGATGCTGGCCCCTGGGCGGGAGACTCAGCAGGGAGTGCAGCTTCTGTGTCGAGCTGGAGCCTGTGGTGGGGTGGCCCCGGTAGGCCTGGTTGGTTCCTCACATTCCCAGGGGTTGGCTTCTGATCTGGGGCTTGAGCTTCTGGCACTGGCCTCTCTTCTCTGTGTCCTTAGCATTTGAGAGAAGAGGCAAGGGGCCTTGTTCATGGAAGCCCCGGACCCAAGGCAGATGTCCAGGCTTTATCCTTGTGAGGTTGAAGAGTCTGACCAGCCCACATCTGCCCTGGCCAGCCTGACTGAGGCAAGGCAGTCTGAGAGAGAGTTCAGTGAGGACAAGCTGGGGCTCTCCGAGGTGCAGTGCGGGTGCAGGGCCCTCATGTGCCCCTGCCCCACCTGTGATAGGGTGTCCTGAGGGGCTTTGGCATTTGCTGGAAGCACAGCGAGTTCCAAATGAGAGGGATCTTGTGCGGCTTGAGAGCCTCCGGGGCCCTGGCTGCCAGAGCATGAGGTGGGCCGGGACCTTGAGAGCCCAGGCCCTGTCTCCAGGGGGCCAGAGGGGAGCCTTGCCTGAAAAGCTGGTCCCCTTGATCTCTGGAGGTGTGTGGGTGGCAGCCAGGGCTGGGCAGGGCTTAGGTTGTGTGGGCCAGAACCCCCTGGGGTTGGCAAAGCTTCCTGTCAGGCCTCCACGTGGGGGCCCTTGGACGCAGGAAGCAGACCCTCAGCCTCACAGGTCAGGAGTGGCTGCCTCCCGGGTTTTCTGGATTTCTTCTTCCAACAACTGCAGCCCTGGACTTGCCTCCTCAGGCCTCCTGCCTGTAAATAGAAGCCCACAAACTGTACAGATTTACAGAGGCAACAAGACTGGGCCCCGGGAGTCGCCATCTGAGGGCGAGTGGCCCCGGCATCCCCCAGGTGCCTGCCTGGCACCACAGTGCCCCTGGCCTCCGTGTGGCGAATGCATGTAAATATTTTTCGTAGGCGGCGTGGCTCCAGAGAGCCCCCTGAAGACAGTGTCCCTCCCTCCGGTGAGTCCTTTCTGCTGTACAGAACTGGCCTGGGGTGTGTGCGGGTCTGCCGTTCCCTCCCCCAGGCCGTCCCTGTCCCCTCTCTCCCCTGTAACCTGTTTATTAACCATACCTGTCCTGAGTTCATGGCCAAAACCTTAAATAAGGAAAAGCAAAGGAAAAAAAGACAGTGGAAAAAAGAGACCAGGGCGCCTGCCCGGCCGCGGGTAATCACCTGAACCAGCCTTGTGAAGGAACTGGCTTTATTTGTTTTTTTTTTTTTTTTTTTTTAACACTTCCTGTGCTGTGCCCATTTATAAGAGGAAATAAAATTAAGCTGAAATAATGTGCTGTGTCCAGAGTATGAGATAAATATGGTCATTTGGGGAGGGCAGCCCTTGGCCACACCCTGGCCCCCAGCCATCTTCCCCGTCAAAGAAATTGAGAACCCAGGAGGGAAAACTGACTAACAGCTTCTCGTGGGAACCATTATGGTAAAAGCTGCTGTTGGTTGAGAGTGTCCAGGAAACCACAGAGCTGCTGCGGTGAGGCTGGGGTGGGGGCTGTGGTTGGGAGGGGCCAGGCAGTGGTGAGAGGGGCCTGCGGTTCACCCCCAGGGGAAGAACTCTGGGTTTAGGCCACAAATAAAAAATCTTGGGACCACAGGATACCAGAATCAGAGTAGCCAAGACACAGCCCCAGGGCCCAGGACCTCACTGTGGGACCTAGACAGCTTAACCCTCAGGGCCTCAGTCTGCACACCTATAAAGTGGGGTGAAGGGACCAGATGCCACTGGGAGGTCCTCATAGAGGAATGAGCCAGTAAGACACCTGCTATGATGTTTGGGGTTGGTTTACCTAGATTCAAAGCCAAGCATGCCTGGCTGTTTATTCAGGGAGCTTCAGAAGGCAATGCCACGTCTTCTGAGTGCTGTCAGCCTCCTACCCTTCTCCTTCCTACCCTTCTCCCCCTCTCTCGAGTTCTAGTGATGTGATTTTATTTTCAGCTCGGAGGAGTAGAAAGAGCATGGTCTTGAAGTCAAGCAGACCCTTTGCTCTACCTCTCTGAGCCTTGGTTTCCTTGAAGGCAATGGGGACAATAAGGTTGGTATTTGGAGGCATGAAGCATGGCAAATACGCCCATCTGCAGCTGCATTTGTGTTCTTCTCTTTGTAGCACCTGTCTCGTACCAGGCAAACCTTTATCCAAATGCTAGCTCTGTCAGTGACTAGCTATGTGACCTTGGGTAAGTGATTCAAACTCAGTGCTCAGTTCCCTCACCTGTAAAATGAGGGCAATACTAGTACTGGCCTCATATGCATAGTGCTTACAACTGTGGCAGGCATAGAGGAGGTGCTGTACAAATGTGGGCAATTATAACTAGTGCTGTTACTGTCGTTATTACTGTTATTCTTATTTGCTGAGCCCAGCACAGTGCCTATTGATTGAATCAGTGACACTGAGCTTGGGTAGCAATCAGACTATCAGGGTCAGCTCTAGTGTGAATCATGATTTAGGCTTAGGCTTGTTAGAGCAAAAGGCAGAGCCTGGAAACCATGCATTTGGGCGCAGCTGGGCTGGGCACTGCTGGGAGTTGGAGCATTTCCCTCTGGGCCCCCTCACCCAAGATATGAGCAACAAAACCAAGAGGGAAGGAGGAAGAATAGCTAATTGTTTCCTGCAGCCCAAGAGGTCACAGCCACCCAGCCCAAGCTGTCCTGAGAACAGAGTGTGCTCAGCTTCCAGGGCCACCCACCCTGCCTCTGCTGGCCTGAGGCGAGGCTCAGGGAAGACAAGGATCCAGGTTTATCACCACCAGATAACCAGTAGGGATGAGAGAGGGCAGGCAATGGGGTGAGGCACTATGCCAGGTACCGCATATTATGTTAGCTCATTCAAGCCCCAGGTCTGGGCTCCTGGCCTGTTTTTGCAAATGAAGCAACTGAGGCTCAAACAGCAGAATCCCAAAGCCCTAGAGTGATGGAAGGTGCAGTGGGATTCTGCTGTCTCCTCCCTGCTGTGAGCTAGCTGTGAGGGTGGGCAGGTTACTAAGCTTCTCTGAACTGCAACTATATCATCAGAACAACAGGAGCACTTGGTGTTACTGAAAGGCTCTAATGATGCATTAAGATGTGACATTTGTGGGGTGCCTTCCAATTATCATCATTTATTCATAGACATTATTTAATTCTTGGAGACAATTTTTACCCCCATTTTATCATAAACAACGTATTTATGATAAACACATTGGCCCTATCAGCAAAATCCACACTGTGGGACATTCTATAGGAAAATGATCCAGTTTTTTCAACAAATAAATTATAAGGAAGACAAAAAAAGAGAAAGAGATGGAGAATTTATAGATAAGCTTAAATAACATGTTAACTAATCAATACAGGAACCTGATTCAGATTCTGATTCAAACAAATTATATTTTTTAAATGCCCTAGTTGGCTGGGCGCGGTGGGTCACACCTGTAATCCCAGCACTTTGGGAGGTTGAGGCAGGCCTATCACCTGGGGTCGGGAGTTTGAGACCAGTCTGACCAACATAGAGAAACCTCGTCTCTACTAAAAATACAAAATTAGCTGGGTGTGATGGTGCACGCCTATAATCCCAGCTACTCAGGAGGCTGAGGCAGGAGAATTGCTTGAACTGCAGTGAGCCGAGATCATGCCATTTTACTCCAGCCTAGGCAACGAGAGTGCAACTCTGTCTCAAAAATCAACAAAATAAAATGCCCCAGTTATGACCTAGGAAGAACTTGCCCTGATTAATGGTGAATGACACCTGTATGCCCCCAAACCCATGCCTGTTCCTTACAGCATGCCAGTAAGACTCTTTTCAATATTTCCAGCAAGACAAGATAAAGGTCTAGACTTGGCTCTGGCCAAGTGGAGGCAAGTGGAAATTGAACACTGAGTGAATGAGTAAAAACTGTATGTATACACACACATACACATATATATGTATATACAGACTGAAATGCTTTATACACATATATGTATATGTGTGTATGTATTTTTTAATATGTGTATACATATATGTGTATATGTGTATGTATGTATATATTTTTTGAGACAGGGTCTCATTCCATCACCCAGGCTGGAGTGCAGTTGTGTGATCATGGCTGATGGCAGCCTCGAGCTCCCCAGGCTCAGGTGATCCTCCCACGTCAGTCTCCCAAGTAGCTGGGTCTACAGGTGCTCACCACCACATCCGACCAATGTTTGTATTTTTTGTAGAGACGAAGTTTTGCCATGTTGTCCAGGCTGGTCTCACACTCCTGGGCTCAAGTGACCGAATGAATATTTGTTATTAAGGATTCATTGTCAATGCTCTTAGATGTGATAAGGACCCTCATAGTTACGTTTTAAAAATACGTCCTTACCTTTTAGAGATACAGACTGAAATATTTGTAGATGAAGTGACAGGGTGTCTGGAATTGGCTTCAAAATAATCTGGGGAGGAGTGGGCGAGGGAACAGAAGAAGTAAGATGGGCTTGAGTTGATCATTATCGACCCGGAGTGATGGGCATGTAGGGGCTTCGTTCTATTATTCTATCTACTCTGAGTTCACATTTGAGATTCTCCATAATAAAGCTCTTTAAAAGAGAAGAAGCCAATTCCCAGAGGGGCACAGGGAACTGCCTGAGGTTCACCCCCAGGAAATGGAGAGCTGGGGCCCCTGTTGTAAGTCTAGGCCTGGGCCATTCCCCCAACTCCTGCCTGGGAACTGCGGCCATGTCCTACTTTCCTCGGCTTTGCGTCATCCACTTCCAGGTAGTCAGTGCCTTCATGGGCCCTGTTCCCTCTCCTTTTATGAAAACTGACTTCCATGAGTGGCTCTGTTGAAATAATTTGCATGAAATTGTCATGACTGACATGGCTTCAGCTATTTCCCTCCTCCAGAGGTGTTCATTCATTGCCAGAGAAAGTAGCAAAAGCAGCCCTTCCCAAGTGAACCATGTGTTTTGCTCATGAAGCACTGTCCGGGAAGTCCTTGGCCTCACTTGCCATTCACATCAGTCCTGGGAGATGGGCTGGCTGGGGATTACTTCTCCCACTTTGAAGGACATTAGATTTGTTCATCATCATCCCCTACCCTTACTGCCTACCCCTGTCCATTTTCAAGGCTCTGAGCAAGTCTAGACCTTTATCTTGTCTTGCTGGAAATATTGAAATAGAGTCTTACCGGCATGCTGCAAGGAAAGGGCATGACTTTGGGAGCATACAGATGTCATTCACTGTTAATCAGGGCAAGTTCTTCCTAGGTCATCCTGGGGAAGCCCCTTCACCCCCCTCTACCCACCGAGCCTTGGCTTGCTCCTCTGTGTCATGGGCACAGTGATGATCGCTGCAGAGATTTGTGAGGACCCAAAAAGTGGGCAGATCTAAGTGTCCAGCACAATGACTGACATACAGCAGGTGCACAGCACTAAAAATGAAGATACCAAAGATACTGCAATACAGTCATGCGTCACGTAACGACGGGGATGTATTCTGAGGGATGCGTCGTTAGACGATTTCACCTTGTGCACATTGTAGTGCCCTTAAACAAACCTAGGTGGGATAGCCTGCTGCACACCTAGGCTATGTGGTACAGACCATTGCTCCCAGGTTACAAAGCTGCACAGCATGCTACTCTACTGAATACAGTGGCAATTGTAGCACAGTGGCAAGTATTTATGTATCTAAACATATCCAAACATAGAAAAAGTACAGGAGGCTGGGCACAGGGGCTCATGCCTGTAATCCCAGTACTTTGGAAGGCTGAGGTGGGAGAATTGCTTGAGGCCAGGAGTTCAAGACCAGCCTGGGCAATATAGTGAGCCTCTATATAAAAATAAAATTTTAAAAAGTTAGCTGTGTGTGGTGGTATAGTCCTGGAGTCCTAGCAACTCAGGAGGCCGAGGCAGGAGAATTACTTGAGCCTAGGAGGTCGAGGCTACAGTGAGCCATAATTATACCTCTGCACTCCAGCGTCGATGACAAAGCGGGATCTTGTCTCTAAAATAAATAAATAAGAGGTATAGTAAAATACTCTATAAAAGATTTAAAAATGGTACACATGTATAGAGCATTTGCCATGAATAGAGCTAGCAGGACTGTCAGTGCACACTGTACACATACATTTCTACAATGTTTTTCTTCAATAATAATCTTAGCTTACTGTAACTTTTAAAAAGTTTTATAAACTTTTTATTTTTTAAAAACTTTCTGACTCTTGTAATAACATGTAGCTTAAAACACATTGTATAGGCTAGGCCAATAGGCTCATGCCTATAATCCCAGCAGTGTGGGAGGCCGAGGAGGGTGGATCACTTGAAGTCAGGAGTTCGAGACCAGCCTGGCCAACATAGTGAAGCCCTGTCTCTACTAAAAATACAAAAATTAGCCAGGCGTGGTGGCACGCACCTGTAATCCCAGCTACTCGGGAGGCTGAGGCAAGAGAATTGGAACCCGGGGGGTGGAGGTTGCAATGAGTAGAGATCTTATCACTGCACTCCAGGCTGGGCGACAGAGTGAGACTTCATCTCAAAAAAAACAAAACAAACAAAACAAAACAAGCCCCACATTGTATGTTTTATTTATTTATGTTCTTATTCTAGCTTTTATTTTTTTTTTTGAGACGGAGTTTCGCTCTTGTTGCCCAGGCTGGAGTGCTATGGTGTGATCTTGGCTCACCGTAACCTCTGCCTCCTGGGTTCAAGCGATTCTCCTGCCTCAGCCTCCCAAGTAGCTGGGATTATAGGCATGCGCTGCCACACTTGATTAATTTTGCATTTTTAGTAGAGACAGGGTTTCTCCATGTTGGTCAGGCTGGTTTCAAACTCCTGACCTGAGGTGATCTGCCCACCTTGGCCTCCCAAAATGCTGGGATTATGGGCGTGAGCCACCTCGCCTGGCCTATTTTTGAAATATTTTGTTTTTATTTTTGCTTTTTAAACATTTTTTTTTGTTTCAAACTAAGACATAGCCACACACGTTAGCCTAGGCCTCCACAGGGTCAAGTTCGTCAGTATCACCGTCTTCCATCTCCACATCTCTTCCACTGGGAGGTCTTCAGGGGCAATAGCATGCAAGGAGCTGTCACCTCCCGAGGTAACAGTGCGTTCTTCGCGATACCTCCCAAAAACCTGCCTCAGGCTGTCTTACAGTTAACTTTTTTAATAAGTAGAAAGAGTACACTCTGAAATAGTGATGAAAAGTATAATATAGTAAATAAACCAGTAACATAGTCATTTATTACCATTATCAAGTATTATGTGCTGTATATAATTCTATGTGCTAGACTTTTTTATTTTTAATTTTTTTTTGTTTTTTTGAGATGGAGTCTCACTCCATCACCCAGATTGGAGTACAGTGGTGTGATCTCAGCTCACTGCAACCTCCGCCTCCTTGGTTCAAGCAATTCTCCTGCCTCAGCCTCCCAAGTAGCTGGGATTACAGGCACGTGCTACCACACCTGGCTAATTTTGTATTTTTAATAGAAATGGGGTTTCACCTTGTTGGCCAGGCTGATCTTGAACTCCTGGCTTCAAGTGATCTGCCCACCTTGGCCTCCCAAAGTGCTGGGATTACAGGCATCAGCCACCTTGCCCTGCCCTGTGCCAGACTATTATACAATGGGCTATGCAGGAGGTTTGTTCACACCAGCGTATGATGTCACCATGTGGTGGGAATTTTTCAGCTGCCTTATAATCTTATGAGATCACCTCTGCATATGTGATCTGTGGTTGACTGAAACATTGTTATGTGGTGCATGGCTGTAATAGTAACAACCGAAGACACATGCATTGGACTTACCGGGTGCCAGGCATGCTCTAAGAACTTTTTAATAGTGTGAGGCCTTTAGAATAGTGCCTGGCAGATGGCAAGCACTACATGAGTGTTTATTAAATAAAATGATTGTATATGTAGTAGCTTATTTAATCTTTACAGAACCTTAAGAAGCAGTAGGTACTTATTACTCTCATGTTTACAGATGAGGAAACTGAAGCACAGAAACTTCCAGATGCTGAGAATGTAGGTGAGATAGCAGTGCAGTCAACCTTGACTTCTCCACCTTCACCTGGCAAACTCCTATGGATCCTTCAAAACCCTTCTCCAACATCACCTGCTCTGGGAGCTCCCAGTCATTGGCCAGGATGAACTCTTAGACCTGGACAACAGGAGGAGGAAGGGAAAGGAGGGTGTGAGGGAGGCTGCTGGGTGGGAAAGGTAGGGGTGAGAGAATAGAGAGAGGGATGCAGGCCTTTGGGAGACACCCTGGGTTGGCTCATGGGAAGTGCGTGAGGGGAAGCCCTTGGTCCTTCCTCCCAGCAGAGGCACCTCTGTCTTGTGGCTTACCCTGCAAAGGCCAGCTGAGCCTCCAGCTTCCTTGAGGTTGGCTATGTGGCATGCAAGTGAAGGGCCCCACTCTGGGGCCAAATTGACCTGGTTTAACTCCCGACTTTTGTGCTTACCTGGTAAGGTGATTCCAGCCAAGTTATTTGACCCTATATATCTGGCTGCTTATGGAAATAGAAGGGGGATAATCATAGTACCCACCTCGTAGAATTGCCATGAGGCTTCATTGTAAATTCAAGATAGATAGGAAGTACTCAGTAAATACTGACTTGGATGATCCAAGTCATCTTGGATTCTTGGTGAAGCTGCCCTCTCTTTTCTCTGGATTCCTGCAGTGCTGAAGTCTAAACTGCACAATTCAACCCAACATTAGTGACCGTAACAATGACCTTTTATTAGGTGTTTCTACTGGGCAGGCTGTATGCCTGGTCCTTTTTACACAGCATCATAAAGACCATCCTAACCCCATGAGGTGTATACTAGTAATATGCCCATTTTACAGATGAGAAAATAGAGGCCTCTTTGAAAGGTTAGAATTGTGTCTAAAATTCCACAGCAAGCACATGGCAGAATGAGGATTTGAACCCAGGAAATCTGACCTAGAGCCCATGTGATTCTTTCTAGTTTGTTAGTCTCCCAACACTAATGGATACCTCCTGTGTGTCAGACTCCATGCTAGGTACCAGGGGAATAAAAGACACACAGTCCTCAGGGAACTCACAGCCTGGCATGGGGAACACAGATGTGAAGGGGGAGGGCTGGACCTGATGTCTGCGCTGATCTGCTAGAAGCTGTTTTATTTAATTGTATTCTAACAATTATTGGGCATATGGTCGACACGATAAATAATGCTCTCTCTTCCTAAAGACAAGACAGACAGGCTTCTAGAGTGAAAAAGTAGCATACAAAGCACAGCTTTGATGTTATTTTTAGGCTTCCAGAAAATCTAAAGTTGTCAAATACAAGTATTACTGACATAGTGATTAATCAGTTAGAGTTCTTAGAGAGTCCCTGCACTCTGCCAAGCACCTTGCCTTTCCTAACCAGCCCAGACAAATGTAGTGGCTTCTGTTTGACATGAGGGATGCATGGGAATTCAGAATTCAATATGCCAAGTAACATAGAGGCAGGTATAACGCCTCTTGGCATACAGAGAGAGGGAACAACTCACTTTGGTGCTTCCTGGAGGAGGAAATATTTGGTTTATGTTTTGAAGTCTACGTAGGAGTTCTCTGTGAAAAGAAGAGAGGCAGATACTCTCTAGAGGACAAAAATGAGAAAAGCACTCTTACATGTGTGGGGAATGATGGAAACCAAGTAGGGCTGGAGTATTCAGCTCATGAGGGTGGGGATGGTGGTGAGGGGAGGAGGGTGGCTGGGCCTTCCAGGTCAGAAAGAGCCTTGACTGTCATGCTCAATGGTTTGGAGTTTCTCTTACAAGCAATTGATGTGTGTGATGTGTATGTGTCTGTGTGTGTGTGTGTATGAGAGTGTGTGTGTGTGTGTCCCACAGAGCTTTTAAGAGAGATATGGGGCTGGGCACAGTGGCTCATGCCTGTAATTCCAGCACTTTGAGAAGCTGAAGCAATGGATCACCTGAGGTCAGGAGATGAAGATCAGCTGGGCCAAGGTGAAACCCCATTTCTACCAAAAAACACAAAAACTAGCTGGGCATGGTGGTGTGTGCCTGTAATCCCAGGTACTTGGGAGGGAGGCTGAGGCAGGAGAATCACTTGAACCCGGGAGACAGAGGTTGCAGTGAGCCACGATCATGCCACTGCACTCCAGCCTGGGTGACATGTTGAGACTCTGTCTCAAAAAAAAAAAAAAAGGGGGGGGGTGGGTGGGAGAGATATGGTTAGATTTGTGATTTGTACAGATAACTGTGGCAGTCTGCAGGGAGGCAGGTGGGAGGTTGGTGGCAGGGCTGTCAGTTCTGCAACCAGTCTCTAAGGCCCCTGGGGTCAGTGACAACATGTCTTTTTCTCTGGAATTTTCCATAACACCTAGCAGGAGTGGGGCATGCAGCTGGTGTTCAGCATATGCCTGCTGTATGAAACACACGCATGCCCCAGGGTGGGTGGATTTCGTAGCCCTCAGAGCCTGCCCCCACCAGCACTGTCCATGGTACCAACACACACCATTGCAATCCCAGTGGGCTCCCTGGTGGCAGCCTAAGGGTTTTATGTGTGTATGTAGTTGGATGGGCAAGGGGACTCTCAATGCCTGTGTGTTGCGATCAAGCCAGGGTCTCAGCTGCTCCAGTCTCAGAAGCGCTGCCCAAGTGCCCATGTGTCTGGAGGGCAGATCCCCACTTCATCTGGCCAAGCTTTAGTGCATGGAAAGGCAGAAATTGAAGCCAAGCAGAAAGGATGGGGCCTGAATTGGGAAGATTTGAATACCACACTTCTGAGTTTGCATCTATAGAAAGAGCGTGACAAGGCCACATTTGTGTTCCAGGAAGATCACTCTGGTGGTAGCAGAGAGGACAGACAGGAAAGGAGAGACGAGAGTCTCTGAGCCTCATGTGAGCCCCCAGTGCCACACAACAGGACTTTGGAGAAAGAGGAAATGGGGTGGGGGTGGGGTAGAATAACCAGGCAGGCCTTGCTGGAGGAGGTAGGACATGAGGGGTCTTGGAGGATTCATAGAGGGAGAGGGGGCGTGTCAGGCAGGGTGAACAGCATGGGCAAAGGTAGAGAGGTTGGAACCATTGGTAGTTAAGAAAGAGTGGGGAGACTCTTGCCCTTCTGTACCCAGTGGCCCCCACCTCCACTCCATGGACCTTCTGAGCAGGGAGGGGGCCTGCTCTGTGACCGAGCTCAGCTGCACCTCTGTGTGTCTCTGGCTGAGAGAGGGGGCAGGCTGGTGCAGCTTTGAAAGGTCTTTCCATTGTGCGTGAGGCCCAGCCAGAACAGTGGAGGCGGGTGCACAGAGCCCTTTATCCGCCAAGTTACCCACAACGTGCTCTGGCAGTTTCCATGGTCCTCACTGACCTTAGACTCAAGGCCGTGCCATAGAGACAGGTTGTTCTGCCTTGGCTGGCTCCGATGTCACAGTAGAGGGAGGGGACAGAGGCAGGGGTGGACAGTGGTGGGATTCAAGGCTGACCAAGGGCTGACAGACTGCCTCTTGCCCTTGAGTTGCAACGAATTACCAATTCATTAAGTTCTTTAACCCCACGAATTATAGAATGATGGAACCTTCCAGTACTTGAGGATCCCAGAATAATGGACTCTTTCTAAGATCATGGGATCTTTCATAATAGACTCTGTGGGAATCAGAATTCTATTCTATAGAATAACAGGATCTTAAAAATCATAGACTTTTAAAATATCTTCCTTTTGGGGTTGTGGTGAGAATAAAATGAAATACTACATGGAGGACGGGCGTGGTGGCTCATGCCTGTAATCCCACCACTTTGGGAGGCTGAGGTGGGCGGATCACGAGGTCAAGAGATCGGGACCATCCTGGCCAACATGGTAAAACCCCGTCTCTACTAAAAATACAAAAATTAGCTGGGCGTGGTGGCACACACCTTTAGTCCCAGCTACTCAGGAGGCTGAGGCAGGAGAATTGCTTGAACCCAGGAGGTGTAGGTTGCAGTGAGCCAAGATCGTGCCATTGCACTCAGCCTGGTGACTCTGATTCAGAAAATAAAAAAATTAAAAAAAATAGAAAAAAGGAATACTGCATGGAACACACATAGAATAGGTCTGGAACGTTGTAAACACTCCCTAAGTGTCAGCTTTTTTCCCCATTTTGAGGAAACCCAGGCCCAGAGAGGTGATGTGACTTGTCCAGGAACACGCAGATAGGAGGTGGTTGCACAGAACGTCAATGGCCTGGAGGGAGCCCCAGTGGCCAGAGGGCCTCTCACGCTGAGTCCCCCATGGCCAAGCCAGCAGGTCTGTGTCTGAGTTCAGGTCTCCAAGGTGGGGGTGAGTGTGGGAGGGTGAGAGCTGGGGGTGAAGTGGGAGACAGGAAGAGGGGGCCAGGGCTCCACCGGTCCCTGTGTAATCTCTCTGGGCCTCAGTTTCTCCCTTTTTTTCTTTTTTTTTTTTTGTGAGATGGAATTTTGCTCTTGTTGCCCAGGCTGGAGTGCAAAGGCGTGATTGTGATCTTGGCTCGCTGTAGCCTCCGCCTCTTGGGTTCAAGCAATTCTCCTGCCTCAACCTCCCAAGTAGCTGGGACTACAGGCGTGCACCACCATGCCCAGCTAATTTTTGTATTTTTAGCAGAGATGGGGTTTCACCATGTTGACCAGGATGGTCTCAATCTCTTGACCTTGTGATCCACCTGCCTCAGCCTCCCACAGTGCTGGGATTACAGGCATGAGCCACCACGCCCCAGCCCCTTTTTAAAAGAGAAATAGTATTTCCCTTCCTACTTTCACCCCTGGGGAGTGGTGAGGCTGCCACTCTGGTTGGGCTGCCCTGTGTGTTCCTGAGTAAGTGACATCACTTCTCTGAGCCCACGTCTTCACCAGTGCAATGGGGAGAATAAAGACTGAATCAGCATGAGGATTGACTTGAGGAGCTAATACTCTCTGAAGCAGCATTAAGCAGGCGCTCTGTGCATTTGGATCCCAGCTCTGTTGCTCCACGGGTCAGTGATTGGGGTAAGTCTCATAATCTGCAGGTACTTCAGTTTCCACAGCTGCAACATGGAAACACCAGGAATGCTCATTTAGATGATATGGGTTAATACAAGTGGAGCGAGCACTTAGAACCGTTCCTGGCAAGTGGAAGTGTTTAGCAGGCTTCCACAATCATTGTTTACCACCTAAGGCTTAGTCATTGTGAGCGATTATTATTAATGGTCAGCAAAGAGCGTGCAAAGTGCTGCATAATTGTGTGTGTGAGCACCTGTGTGTGCATGTGAGTGTGTGGGTGTGTGCTCGAGTGTGTACAACGGTGCTTATTAAAAGCAGAGCCTGTGGCCCAGAGTTGAGCCGTGTGCTTGGAATAGCTGCTGCTTCTGGCGGCCTCCCCAGGGACTGGAGTGTAATGAGTATTTGCAGAGCCCCCCGCCAGGCAGAGATGAGAGGCACAGAGGAGCCAGCGCTGGAGCCAGGCGGTGGCTGGGAGCCCAGTGTTATTATATTAATGAGAACCAGGGTGATGATTACCATTAATGAGATTAGTCACCAGGGGGCCTCCCCACTTCCTCAGGCGTGTGCCTATGGCAGGGGAGGCAGGCAGGCATTCTCTGCACCCACCTCTCTCTTCTCTGTCTCAGGAGAAGGGGTGAGGATTCCCTGGTGCCAGGCACGACGCCAATTCCCTTATAGCCTTGTCTCACTATATCTTTCCAAGCCCCTGGGGTGACATATTGGCGCACCCACTTTACAGATGAGAAATCTGAGGCTCAGCCAGGGCTCTTTCTGACCTGGGAACAGGTATTTTTATTGCCCCTTCGTGTTACCTGCAAACATGTACAGTGAACCGAACCCTGGCACTTTACATGGATTAATCTTTTAGTCTTCACAACAATCCCATGAGGACAGTGCTCTTGTTAACTCCTCCACATGGGGAAACTGAGGCACAGAGTAGTTTAGTAACTTGCCATCTGTATCACAATATCTCCTGCCTTCAAGCAAGCCCCTCTCTCTCCAGCAGTCAAAGTGAAGGTGTGGCTCCCAACCCTTTGTTATTCTCTACATAGCAGACCACACCCAGGGCTCTGTGATCAGATGCTTGTGGGCAGTTTTCTGCTTGTCTCTTGTCCCCACAGGCCCCTCAGTCAGGCCACCTCTGGGCATAGACTCTTAGTGCCACCCACCATGCAGAGCTGAGGCTGCCACCTACTCACTCATGCCACAAACATTATCCTGGCCCTTCTTGGGACCAAAATGTCAATCCTTTTAGATACACTCTGAGAAGTCGGGTTCTCATTTAACTTTTAGTGGACAGCTACTCTGTCCAGCACTGTGCCAGGCTGGGGACTCAACGATGGGAGAGACAGACCCGACCCACTCTCATGGAGCTCCCAGTCTCGTGGACAAACTAGTCCATGGCATATACGTAGTGACAGTTGTTCTGAGTGCTTCAGAGGAAGGACGGTGGTCTGTGGACTGTGCGAGGTGTCGGGGGGGGGGGGCGGGGGGAGGAGTGCTGTTGGAGTGAGGGAGGAGGGAGGCAGGGAATGGCTCCCTCAGGAGGTGAATTTAAAATGAGAAGTAAGGGCGGAGCAGGAGCTAGACAGTAACTAAAGGGAAGAGCATTTCTGGTGGAGGGAACGGCATATGAGGTGAGACCCCCAGGGGAGTCCTGCCGGCCTAATCAGCACACCATCAATGCTCAGGTGTCTCCCCAGGCCCACAATCATTCATTCAATCAATCATCACTTATCAGTTACAATTTTCTAATTTAAATAGTTGGTTTACTCACTCATTTTTTCATTCATTTATTCTGTATTCCCTAATGCCCATCCATTTCAGGCTTGATATTGGGCGGGGGGATGCAGAATTGAATCAGTTGCAGTCTCTGTCCTGAGGTTGCTTCCAATCTAGAGTGGGAGATGAATTCTTCCTTACACATGACACCACGTCATCAATGGACACAAAGACTCTTCCTTTAGACCGGAGTGGTGGTCAAGAAGGGCTTCCCAGAATAGAGGTCATTGGAGCGGAGTCTGTTTTTTTGAGACAGTCTCACTCTGTCACCCAGGCTGGAGCGCAGCGGCGTGATGTCTTCTCACTGCAGCCTCTTGCCTCCCAGGTTCAAGCGATTCTCATGTCTCAGCCTCCTGAGTAGCTGGGATTACAGGCACATGCCACCACGCCCAGATAATTTTTGTATTTTTGTAGAGACAGGGTTTTGCCATGTTGGCCAGGCTGGTTTCGAACTCCTGACCTCAGGTGATCCACCCACCTTGGCCTCCCATAGTGCTGGGATTATAGGTGTGAGCCACCATGCCTGGCCTGAGCTGAGTCTTTATAAATGAGCCGGCAATAGGGAGGTAGAAAGAGGGAGGTGGGCGATGGTGCACAGCATGAGCAAAGATATGAAGGACTCCAAATGCTAGGCTGAGGCAGTGACTGCTGGCTTCGCAATGGTATCTTTTTTCTTTTCACAGCAATAACACACGGCAGTTTGGAAAAAAAAAAGACTACATTTCCCAGCCTGCTTTGCAGCTAGGTGGAGCCATGTGACTAATGTGGCCAATAGGATGTGAGCAGAAGTGTTGGCGGTTTTCCTCTTGATCACTTAAAAGATAGTGGTGTGTCAGCCCCTTCCCTTTCCCCTTGCCATTGGCGGAAGGTGCACGTGGTCCCATCTTGAACATGTGAATGAGAGCAACAGGGAATAACAAGACAGAATGAACTTGGGTCCGCTATGCCAAGGAGCACCAGCCATTAATGGTTGATGTGTAAATGATTATATAAGGGATAAATACACTTCTCTCTCCTTTAAGCCAGAGTTATTTTGGGTCTCTGCTTTAGAAGCTCAACCTATATCCTAGCTAATAACCAGACTAAAGGCTATTATCTCCTAGGGCACAGGGAACTGTCAGAGTTCTGTGGGGAGGGTAATGACATGGTCAGATTTGCATTTTTGGAAGCTCTCTCTCTGGCCACAGAATGCACGATGGGAAGGAGGGGAGAGAGACTGGAGGCTGAGAGACCAGAGAAGGGGTTGATGCTTTCAAATGGGGCAGAGGTACCCAAGCCTGACCCAGGACAGGCCAGCCCTATCAGTGCCTGCTAACAGAGGGAGGGCCAGGTTCCCTACGCAGGCCTAAAGCCAAGCCTTGTGTGCTGCCTGCAGCCACTGTCTCTTCCCATTACTTCCAGAGCTTTCAGCCCTGAATATAAGCCAGAGGCCCCTCTTGTGAAATCTGACCTTCAGCTGTCACTAGAGCCCAGGACCGCCCCTTCTGGGGAGGGTTGGTGATGCAGGGCTGAGGGCAGGAGGCAGGGGCTCTGGAGGATGGATGTGGGGAAGAAGCAGAGGTAGGTGGGACAGAGCCTATGATGGGGAGGGGGCTGGGTAGGTGATGATGATGGGGCAAGGACAGATGGGAGACAGAATGAAGAAGGGGATTGTGCTAGTCAGGTCTTTTCTAGTTTTTGGTACCAGATCAAACCAGAATACATGAGAAATGGGCTGCACTGGGCCAAGGGTGGTGGCTCATGCCTATAATCCTAGCACTTTGGGAGGCCGAGGTGGGCAGATCACGAGGTCAGAAGTTCGAGACCAGCTTGGCCAACATGGCGAAACCCCGTCTCTACCAAAAATACAAAAATTAGCCAGATGCGGTGGTCCGCGCCTGTAATCCCAGCTACTCGGGAGGTTGAGGCAGGAGAATTGCTTGAACCTGGGAGGCGGAGGCTGCAGTGAGCCGAGATCAGGCCATTGTACTCCAGCCTGAGCGACAAGTGCAAGACTCTGCCTCAAAAAAAAAAAAAAAAAGAGGGGGGGCTGCCCTGGCTCTCACCCTGGCAGGCACAGGATGGTGTTGGCTCAGGTGCACCCGGATCAGTTGGGACCTTACCCTCTCCACTCTGTTGGCTTCCTTCTCTTCTATTCCAGGCAGCCTTCCTCCACGCCACGGGTGGGAGGTAGACATGGCCACAGGCAGTTTGGGGCCACATCCTGTCAGTTTGTCAGACAGGAGACCCACAGCCTCTCTCTTCCAGCAGCCACATGTAAAATCCCAGGGGTCCTAGGACTGTGCCTACCACAGGTAATAAGGGAGAAGAAAGTCCTCTAAGAGAGGAAGAATTTTTCTGTTACCTAGAGAATAGGGACAGGGTTTCTGGGTGGCCAACAGCCATCAATGCTGACTGTAGGTATGGAAGAGAATAGGGGACTCATGGCAGGATGGCAGACAATGGCTGGAGATGGGGAGGAATGATGGGAGAGGACCTGGTCCAGGGAGAGGCTGATGGGTGCTTGAGGTGTGACCTTTGAGCACACTCCAAGATGCACGTCACCCCCTCGTCCTCTCTCTGGACTTCTGGTGTCTTATTTATTTATTTATTTATTTATTAGAGAAAGGGTCTCACTCTGTTGCCCAGGCTGAGTGCAGTGCCACAACCATAGCTCACTGCAGCCTTGGACTCCTGGGCACCCATGTTCCTCTGGCTTCAGCCTCTCGAGTAGCTGGGACCACAGCATGCACCACTATGCCTGGCTAAATAAAGAATATTTTTTTGTAGAGTTAGGGTCTTGCTATGACTGGTCTTGCCCAGGCTGATCTCCAACTTTTGGGCTCAAGCGATCCTCTTGCCATGGCCTCCCAAAATGTTGAGATTATAGGCCTGAGCCACCATATCCAGCCTATCTTTTCTAAAGCCTCTGTCACCGCCTCTGGGAAGTGCTTCCTGATCTCACCCCCGTCCAGCAGAACTGGTTGCTCTTTCCTCTGGCCCCAGTGTTTTTGCCACGGCCCTCTCTCCAGGTACATCTCACCCTGCACTCCAGTAAGGGACCCGCGTAGCTATGTCCTCCTAGGCCGGGAGCCCTCAGGCGTGCGATGACTGCCTTTGGTTATCACCTCCTGCTCTGGCCTTCCTCCCTGGGCTTTGGTCCCATCAGCTTTTGGGTGTCTGCATGTGTCTCTGTGTATGTCCTTGTGTGAAGGCATGTTTGTGTGTGTGTGTGTGTGTGTGTGTGTGTGTGGGCTTACGGGCATGTGTCTGTATATGCATATACATCTATGTACCCAGAAGACTGTGGATGCGTGGTGTGACTGTGACTGTGGTTGCTTGAGTATATGCTTATGTGTCTGTCTGTGTGTCTGGGTGGGGTCTTTATATATGGATTGTGTGTGCCTGCCTCAGTGTGACTGTGTGTATAGGAAGGTCTGGGGTACTCCTCCCCTCTGGGACTTGGTAATATTGATGTGTACACCCATAAACACATGCAGATCCACACAGAGTTACAGATTCACAGAAACAGATCCCCCCCCCAACACACACATACCTGTCTCCCATCACCCTGCCCAGGGCTGGCTCTGGATGGTGCTACCCTCCAGGTGGCTGGCTGGGGTGGATTCCCGGGGCTTCCCCTCCCCACATGAAAATGTTTTCCTGGACCCAAACAGTGGCTAAGAGCCAGCCTCACCCTGCAACTTCCATTCCACTCCTGAGGCCACACCTCTGACAGCAGGATAGCAGTCTGGCCCTGCAGGCCAAAAGTTCTGGAAAACACCGAGGCATTGGAGCCTCATCCAGCTGTCTCCCCTCTCAGAAAGCACTCCACGAGCACCACAGTCTTCCAGCCAGGGCATCATAGGGCCACCATGATAGGTATTTACATTACTATACCCTGCAGGTGCTGTGGGGCACACCCACAGGGTGGGTAAGGGAGAGGGAATGGCCCATCATTTATCAGGTAGATCCTGACATACCCCCAAAGGTTTATTCATTGCTGTATCCCCAGCTCCTAGTGCACTGCCTGGCACATAGTAGATGCTCAATAAATGTATGTGGAGTGAATTAATGAAGGAGGACATTACTAGTCCATCTCACAGACATGGAAACTGAGGTTCAGAGAGGCAATTTATTCAACAGTGACCAAGGGACAGAGACAGGACTGGAACCCAGGAACTGTCAGAGTATTGAGCCCCAGTTTGTTCCACTGTATGTCAGATTTACTCAAGCTGAATGAGTGAAGTGTGAGCTCACTTCTGGGGCCCTGGAGGTCATCCACACTCATCTTCACTGCTTATTCTAAGTCTCAGTTTCCCCATGTGTACAATGGGTTTGATGATAGCATTTCAGGTATGAAGTCACAACATTGATGCATAAGAAGTGTAACTTTCTTTTTTATTTCTGACCTGGATTTCTATTTTGAGCCCCCATTTCGCTGAGTATAGCAGAAACATAATCCTAATCATTTTGGGACCTCCTACCTGGGGATTATGTCTAAGTTGGGGAGGTTGGGCAGAGAAGCTTTTATAGTCGCAGGCACTGGAGTTGGAGCCACGTCCTCAGGGTTGTCTGGCCCCCGTTGAGATGCTACCCCTCCTTTGTGGCTGGCACTCAGAGTCACAGCTACATTGACTTTTGTTCCATCCCAAATCTGTCCAGCTCCAGCTCTCTCAGCCCCTCCCAGGTGCACTGAGTTTGTTCTGGACCTGGGTGTGTGCTCCAAGTTGAGCCCCAGCACTTAGCAAATGTGACCTTGGCAATTCTCCTAACCTCAGTTTTCTTATCTATAAAATGGGAATAATAATTGCACCTGCTTCACAGGGTTGCTCATCAGAGTAAAGAAATTAATCCACAGCGAATGCTTAAAACAGCACCAGGCACATCGTTGCTGCTCAATAAATGTGATCTTAGCGATTACAGTGACCTGTCCTGTTCTGGGAGGCCCAGCTCAGGATGGGGCAGGGGCAGGGCCCCTGCTCTCAGGTCACCTCTACACCTGCTAACTAATGAGGACATCTATCTAACTAATGAGGACAGACACAGTCACCCAGGCTGGGGACTGTCCTGGTGATGAGACAGCACACGCGGGTGGTCTGCACACACGCAGGGCTGCAGGCGCCATAGCAGGGCCTCAGCCCAGCTGCATCTGGGAAACATCGGCCCACAAGCCCCTGATCAGTAGCCAAGTCTGTGACAGCTTTCTCTCTGGGGACCACCTCCAGGTGCTCTCTGCCACCTCACCCAGTCTGTGGCGCTGGAGGAGGGTTTCTTCCATACTAGCCTGACCCTGTCCCTGCCCTGCTCCCATCCCCTTCCGTGTGCCCCATCACCTGCAGTGGTCCCAATCAGAAACCTTAGTGTGGCCTTCAGGGCCCCCCACAACCAGGCTCCAACCTGCCTTCCCCGCTTCTCTCCTGCGTCTCTGCCCAGCATCCACTTCCTGTGGCCCCACGTCTCACTCCTTCCAGATTCCACATCGGTGCTGTTTTCCTGCCTGGACTGCGGTCCTCTCCTCCAGCTGTGCCTCTTAAAATGTAACCTCTCCTTGGAGTCCAGCAGCACGGCTGAGTCCTGGGCTGGAGGTGATGTGTGCGGCCACGACCAGGCAGGCTCAGCAGTGGGAGGAACAGAGACAAGGGTCAGGCGGGACCTCCTGAGAAAGAAGCTTGGGGACAGCTGCAGCAACAGGCAAGAGGACAAGCAGACACGGAGGTGGGTTGGGGGTCTGCGCTTGGGGGCTGCTGTTCGAGAGGCAGGAAGGCTATAGAGTTAAGAGGTCCAAGCCAGACCCACTAGGTTTGAGTGGTGCTGCGGCTTTCTAGCTGGTGACCCCAGGTAAGTCACTAAACCTCTCTGGGTCTGTTTTCTCCTTTGTAAAAGAAGATAAGAATAGCTGCAACCTCACAAGATTGTTATCAGGACAGAATGAGATGATGTTTGTTTGGTGCCTAGACAGTGCCTGGCATACAGCAAGTGCTCAATAGATACGAACTCTTCAGCCTGGGCAACATGGCAAAACCCCGTCTCTACAAAAAAATGCAAAAATTAGCCTGTGTGGTGGTGTGCATCTGTAGTCCCAGCTACTCGGGAGGCCGAGGTGGGAGAATTGCTTGAGCTTGGGAGGCAGAGGCTGCAGTGAGCTGAGGTTACACCACGGCATTCCAACCTGGGTGACAGAGTGAGACCTTGACTCAAAACAAAAAAAATAGCTCTTATTATTAGTGCAGCCTTTGGGAGCTTCAGGGGTGTAAGTGAGGATTTC
Organism: Cacajao melanocephalus; assembly: GCA_963573385.1. Taxonomy (NCBI): domain Eukaryota; kingdom Metazoa; phylum Chordata; class Mammalia; order Primates; family Pitheciidae; genus Cacajao; species Cacajao melanocephalus. The sequence goes on along the minus strand of CAUYLG010072404.1, from coordinate 8,582 downwards.
AGACCCAGAGGAACTGGGCACCAGGCGGACAGTCAAAGCTGGGGCCGGTTGCTGGGGTGGGAGAATCAAAGTGAGAATAACAGGCTCTCCTGTCGGAGGACTTTCTGAGTTTGACTCGGGGCTAGACGGTTTAGATAAGAATTACCTGTATGATCCGCACCGCAATTCACAGCAGTGTTGTGACTCTGTTCCCCAGAAAAACAAGCTCCCGTTCTAAGCCCTACTGCCTGTGAATGTGACCTTATTTGGAAATGGGGTCTTTGCAGATGTCATCAAGTCAAAACGAAGTCACAGTGGATTAGAGTGGGCCCTCATCCACTGACTAATGTCCTTCTAAGAAAAGGGACATTGGGATGCCGCCTGGACAGACGGAAGGTAGAGATGGGAGTTATGCAGCCACAAACCAAGGAGCGTCAAGGACCTCTGGCCACCGCCAGAAGCTCGAGAGAAGCGCGGACCTCATTTTCCCCCAGAGCCCCAAGAAGGAGCCAACCCTGCCAAAAATCTTGTTTTCCGACTTTTGGCCCCAGGACTGAGAGATTTAGATCTGTTGTCTTAAGTCAACAAGTTTGTGGCAGTTTGTTCATGGCCGCAGTAGGGAACTAACATGACCTCCATTTCATGGGTGAGGAAACAGGAGCTCAGAGAGGTTAAGTCACCAGCCTAAGGCACACAGCCAGCAAGTACCAAGGTCAGGATTTGCACCTGGGGATGCAAGGCCTCTGCTCCTAGCCCATGGCATGTCAGACTGGCCACTTTGAGTTACGGTTGTTTGTGCCCAGGTTTTGTGGAATGGGTCTGTCTGGTCTCTGTGTCCCCAGGGACAAGTGTCATGAGGCTGGATGTTGTGTGCATGTTAAAGACAAAGGGGTCTTGTAGGAGACCCCAAGCCTCCTTCCTCAGGGAACCAGCCGACAAGGTGACAGTGGCCGAGGATCACATCCTAGGTTATCAGGGCAACAGAGGGTCAAGCTAACCCTAACCCTAACCCTAACCCTAACCCAGCCTTACTTCTCACCAGCCTTGTAACCTATGACCTGGGGCAAGTCACCTCACTTCCTTGGTCCACAGTTTCCTCATCTGGAAAATGGGCAGGAGATGCTCAGGGCTGAGACGAGGGCAAGATCAGAAAGCACTTTTGGAGCAGCCGAGCTGGAGACAAAGGGTGATTGTTGCTGGTGCTTCTCTCACCCACACAGGGCCACCCGCCCCCCCAGGGAAGATGACGCAGGGAAGGTTTCCCCAGCGACGGTTTCCTCCATTACAGAGGGGAGCTGAGGGGAGGGGAGGGATGGGCTGGATGCAGTGGCCTGGATTCCCTCTGGGAAACAGGAAATCCCTGCTGCCCAGGTCACCGCCCCGGCTGCAGGAAATCAGCTGACTCCATCCTCTCCTGTCCCTGCTCCCAGCCCAGCAAGGGACTCACTGTCCTGTCAAGCCAGGCCCAGCTTCTGAAGGCAACTCTCAGACCTGCTGGGCCCCAAGAGGAGAAGGCACCTGCCTCCAGTCACCCAGCACTCAGAGGCACGCAGAAGCAGGACTCAGGACGCGTGGACTCTCAGAGCTTAGCGTGGCAGCAGCGCTGATGGCTTTTGTCTGTGCCTTGCCGTCAGACTCTGCTGAGCACCCTACAAGTATCAGCCTGTCCAGTCCTCCAAACCCTATGGGGCAGCTCCATGATTACCCCTATTTTACAGATGAGGAAACTGAGCCAGAGGGTTGTCCAATAGCCACCCCAGGTCACACAGCTGGTAGGTAGCAGCATCAACATGTGCACCAGGCAGGCAGAGCTGGATAAAGTCCCATAGCATCTGGCCTAATTCTCCCATTTTTAAATGGGGAAATCGAGGCCAGAGAGGGAAAGGGACATGCCCCAAACCATACAACAGGTTAACGGCAGGCCGGGGCTGGCCTCGGGCCCCCTGGGGTGGACCCAGTTGCTCGCCGCCATCTTCCTGTTTACTTGCGGAGCCCAGACTTTCTTCGTGGTGGCAAGGTGCCCAGATTAAAAAACCAAAACTGGGTTTTTCCCCTTCTCCCTGGTATATGGGGATGCCACGTGACACGTTCTAGCCCATGAGATCTGAGCAGATTCACTGGGTGAGTCTTCAGGAGAGTCTTTAAAGGGAGGCCACGCAGCTGGTATAGGCTTTTGGCTCCTTGCCGGTGCCCTGCTTCCTGCCCAGAACATAGGCAAGATGCTGGCGCCAGAGCAACCTTGTTGTGGTCCTGAGGCCACGAATTTGAGGAGGAAGTCCCAGGTGGAAGATGGCTGAGTGGAGGCGGGGAGGGTGTTGACGGCTTTGGGGTGTGCTTCTCCCAGCCAGGGTCTGCCTTCTGCTGGACTTCGTGTTGGAAGAGAACACGCCTCTTTGATTTAAAGCTCTGGGTTTTTCTTGTTTGTTTTTAATTTTGTTGCTTGTAGCTGATGTAATTCTTACTTATTTGTGTCTAGACCATCTGAGTCCTAAATTTTAATCAAGTTGGTGTTGCAAGAACCCTGAGGAAATATCTAGTTGATTTTCAAATTCTGTGCATCTGTGCTTTAGGGGAGCCGTAAAGCCAAAACCACTGATTCAGACTAAACAGATGTGTATGCCTACCTCTCAGTTTTCCAGGCGTTACAGGAGGACCCCATCTCCTTGCTTACCAAAGAGAAGCTCTGTTTTTCTGCTGCTAAAAAATGTCTAAAATCCACATCCAGTCAAACCATTATGGAGAAGGCGAGAAAAGTGAGGCTCAGAGAGACCATGGTGGACTGAAGCTGAGGACAGCAGCATGGGGTGAAGGCACCCCACAGTGCCTGGTGTGGAGCAAGGGGCTGCCAGGCAGGAGGATTCCATCTCAGGTGGCAGCCAGTCCCATGAACACAAGTGCAGGCAGGGAGTGCCTCCGAGGTGCCTGGATAGAGGAATTCACGGGGACTGTTATAGGAAAGGGGTCCGATCCAGACCCCAAGACGGGGGTCTTGGATCTCGTGTAAGAAAGAATTCAGGACAAGTCCCTACAGTAAAGTGCAAGCAAGTTTATTAGGAAAGTAAAGGAATAAAGAATGGCTACTCCATAGGGAGAGCGGCCGTGAGGGCTGCTGGTGGCCCATTTGATGGTTATTTCTTGATTATATACTAAACAAGAGGTGGATTATTCATGCCTCCCCGTTTTAGACCATATAGGATCACTTCCTGATGTTGCCATGGCATTTGTAAACTGTCACGGCACTGGTGGAAGTGTAGCCGTGAGGACAACCCGAGGTCACTCTCATCGCCATCTTGGTCTTGAGGGTTTTGAACGGCTTCTTTACTGCAACCTGTTTTATCAGTAAGGTCTTTATGACTTGTATCTTGTGCCAACCTCCTATCTCATCCTGTGACTTAGAATGACTTAACTGTCTGGGAATGCGGTCCAGTGGGTCTCAGCCTCGTTTTACCCAGTCCCTGTTCAAGATGGAGTTGCTCTGGTTCAAACGCCTTTGACGTGACTGGCATGGAATGCGGAGCAGTGAAGTCGGAACATGGGTTGAGACATCCCTGTCACTGCATTCTAGACCCCGGGCCCAGAGATGGGGGTGCACTGGTGAGCAAGACAGACTTTACCCCTGCTTCACAGAGTTCTGGAAAGGGCTCAGATGCAGGGTGCTCCACAAGGAATAGCCTGCACCCCCTTCCCTGGTGGAGCCATCATGGGAAGACCTTTGACCAGGCATCAGGGACCATGTCTTCTTGTTCCTGCTCAGCCACTGCCTTGCTGTGTGGGCTGAGCCCCGTCTCTGCCATCTCTGGGCCTCTAATGTGGCTGGGGGAAGAAGATGGGCGAGGTTTTCTCCAAGGCCTCTTTGTGCGCTGACATCCAGAGAGTCTGGTGTAACAGGAATGATAGATATTTTTAATGTACCTGTGTGTTTCTGAACTGCTTTTATGCCACTCTCTTCCTTTTCAGCCATAGGCATCCAGGGTCTTATAGAGCAATAGGATTGGGGATCAGGAGTACAAAAGGAAAGAATTGATGTTCAGCTTTTGACGGAATAGGATCCTGCAGTTTTTAGCCAGATAATGGTCTTGAAAGCCAGGCTTTGTTGAGAGAGGGGAAAGGCTTTCTAAATCCCCAAAGCCCTCTTTGCATATCAAGAGCCCAGCCTGGCAGACTCTGAGATCACAGGAGGAGTGTGGAGAGGATGAAGGAGATGGAAAGGGAAGTTCCCACTGGAAAAGATGAGCAAGTGGAGGGTCTGCTGACACAGTGGGGCAGACAAGGGTTCTGGTGAAGAGAGGCCAGGATGAGGACACGTGTGGGTCCCAAGGAGAGCCCCGAGAGCCCACCCTCCTGGGCATCAGCCCCTGGTGGGGATGAGACCACAGATACTAGAAACCCTGGACAGGGTCCCAGAACATCCACTTTGCCACTTATCCAATGTGGGGAAGGAGTTGGGATTGTGGGGGTGGAAACAACGTGAGTAGAAAGAGGGAGCTGGTTAGGTGAGGCTGACTGGGCACTGGTGGGGTCCTCATGACCTGTGCCAGGTGACCCAGAACTCCAGCCTGCGCCTGGGATCAAGAGGCCAGCAGAGCAGGACACTTTGTGGCCAGGGGGAAAGGGGGGCTCCCTGGGCCACAGTAGGAGAGGCTGGCTCAGGACCAGGTTGGTGAGACCCATTCCATGGCTGACAGAGCCAGTGGGGACTGTGGCCCGTTTTGAGAGGAGCAGGAAGAGGGGCCCTGAATGGGTGCCGTGGTGGGCCAGGTGTGCAACAAGCCACAGGAGACCCCATCCACGGCTCCCAGGAGACGCCCAGCTTCCTCCACCTGCCTCTTCCCTGGCTGCCGTATTTGGACCTTGAGAGCTTGTTGGAAGGTTCCAGAAGAAGAGTGCAGCTACTCATATCCGCTTGACTGAAGAACGGTCCTCCTGTATCGGGGATGGTTGTCTTCTTAGACTGAGTGTGCAGCTTCAGGAGGGATATGCAAGGGTGGCGGTGAGGGAGGAAGGGGACACCCGCCTGGTCAGCCGGATCAGCCGAATAACCCTGGCGATCAGTGGGGTGACAGATGTCGCAGCCACATCACCCTCACATTTAGGCTGCCATATTCGGAAGGATAAGAAGGAGAAATCTTGAAACACTGAGCATCACCCCAGGCCATGGTGTAAACACCAGAGAGACCATATTAAACAGGAGGGACAGAGCCTTATTTAACTGGTGATGAACTTGCCAAGTAGGAGTCCCCTCGTCTACCCTGGTGCCCCAGCAGTGGGATGGAGGCTGGAGCGGCAGATGAGATCATGTGTAAGAAGTATAAGGGAGCTACATTTGCTCTTGCGCATCTGGATCCTAGCGTGTAATTCTGAGCTCCTATGTACCAGGAGAAGGGCGTGCTCATCTTCACCTTTGTCCTTCCCTCCTCTTTGGTCAGGTTTTGCTTTGCCAGTTATGTGGGTAGAGGCTGGCAGTAAGGGTAGGAAGCACTCAGGTGCTATCTGCCTGGTCCGTTAGGAAGCGTTGTCATATGTGTTGTCTTCTTTGATTGCATTAAGGATAATCACTCCTACCTAGGGGTAACTGAGGCTTAGGAAGGGTGAGCACTTTGTCCAAGGTCACACAGCAAGTTGGTGACAGAGCTGAGATTTGAAATTGGATCCTCAGCTTCCAGATGTCATGTGCTTCTCTCTCACGCAGGCACTCTGGGGAGCATTATGACCATGTGATTGATGATGGTGGTCACAGGGGCATGATCTACTTGGGGACCCTCCCAGCATGAGACAGGAGGCATCTACAGTGATAAGTCGGGGCCGCATGGGGGCTGCCTGCTGGCTTCCGGCTTGTCACAGCAGTGGCTTCTGAGCCATTACTCTTCCTGCACTGTGTGAGGAGGCCAAGGTAGAAAGCTTCAAATACACTCGGCAAGATGACAGGCGAGAAAGGATATGCATCTCATGCCAATTACAATGTTGGAAGAGAGGAGAGTCTAATTGTTCTACAATTACCTTTATTTATCAAACTCCGAGTGAAGTTTGGTAATGAAGTGTCTCAGGGGAGCTGTCTGGGGTTGGAGGTGGTCTGTGTTCTGACAGGTATCCCAGCCACCATGGGAAGAGAGACCAGCCTGTGGGGGCATCTGAGGAGTGTGGGCAGGGCCTTGGGCTGGCTTGCAGGGGGCTTTGAGACTGTCACGCCCCTGGGTGGCATAGAAAGCTGAGACTCGGTGTGCACCTACCCTGTGCTTGATGCTGTCCTGGGACTTTTCACATGGGCTGTGGAGTTCCTTCTACATCACAAATGACATACCATTTAATCCTCCAAACAGGGCTTCACCAAGGTGTCACTGGAAGTCTTCCTGGGGTCCTCTGGGTGGATCAAATGACTCTGCGTGCCCCCCTCCCCAGCCCTTGGTGGAGTCTTTACTGTCCTAAGGGTTGAACTGAAGAAAGCTGTCTTTGTCTGAACTGAGATTTCTGCAAAGGCCAAGACAGTTTTTAACTCATGTTGGTATCCCCAGTAGTTGGTATCCCCTGGGACAGAACCTCCAGAATAGTCTTTCTAAATGTTTGTCGAATCAGTGAGTGACAGATAAGGAAACTAAGGCTCACGAGGGGTTCAGTAACTTGCCCAAGAACAGACAGTTAATCATTCTCAGAGCCAAGAATCAATCTGTTTGAGAGCTTCATACTAATGAAAGGAGAAAGTTCCAGGGCTTTGAAAAGCACATAGGACCAAGGATAAGCTAAAGGCATTGTCACCATCATCACATGGTTACATGTCCACAATAAAGAGAGGACCAATTGGGTGCATCAGAATATACATTCAGTGAATGAAAGAATGAATGGGGCACCATTTTATACGCTGGTGCTGCAGAGATCCATGAGATATGATCTCTATGACAAGGAGTGCTCAGTTTAGCTGGGGAGACCGATCTAGAAAGATAGTGTGACACGTGCAGTAAATGCCGGGCTTCAGAGTCCTGTGTGTGGTCCTGACCCGGGTGGAAACCCAGAAGATTTTCCTGGCATACTTGACATATAGTGTGGGTCTTAACAGATGAGGGACAAAGCAGGGAGGAATAAATAAGCTGGGGAGAACAGCCTGCGCAGAGGCCCGAGGGGAGGGAAGGCTTGGTGCAGCAGTGCTATGGGTAGTACAGCAGTCGGAGCCGCAAGTGAACGAGAGGAAAGGAGAGGAACAAGAGGATAGATCATGAGAGGTATTGAGGGTAAAGAGCGGAGGAGGTAATGGGGCATGGTGGTGATCTCAGGCCTTAGAGAATATCCCCAGGAGAAGCAGAATTGGACTTGGAGAACTGAGATCATTTGTCTCTGTCCAAGAGGGCACCGGAAGCTGCAGGACATGAGGTTGCAACCCTGGGCTGGCCCGGGCCCAGCCTGCTGAGCCAGCTGTCCACTCTGTCAGCTCTCAACCTGCAAGCTCCTGAGGTTCCCAGTTGCTGACCCGCCCTGCCAGCTCCAGTGGCACAAGAAAGGAGGAAGCAATTGAGGTTTGCTCAGTTTCCTCTAGTCCTTCCGCGAGCCCTTGGCTGGCTCCAAAGAACAATGTCTCGAGACAGCGTTTTGCAGCAGGATGGCTGGATGGGGCAGAGGTCAGGTCTCCTTTGTATTTGTATGTGGGCTGCTGCCTGACCATAGCCCATGCATGCCCAGCTGTGGCTAAGCTGGCTAAAGGAACTCAGGGGGACTCAGCATTTTTTGAGGACATACTGGGGGCTTCACATGGTGTTGGGTGCTTTCAAACATTATCCCCTTGGATCTTCATAGCAGACCCACTAATGGCACTCTGTTCTTCTTTTGTAGATGAGAAGGCTGCTCAGGTGGGTTAGGGGGCTGCCCATGGACAGGGAGCTCATGAGAGGCAGGGCCAGGATTTGGACTCAAGACCGTCCGAGTCCACTGTGCCAGGCTGTCTTACCTGAGCATCTTTACAGACCAAACATTTCTCTGGCAGGACAAGGCCCTGCAGAAGAGTCAGGGGGGCACAAGACTTTACAGGTGACAAGCACTGAAGGCAGGTATCAGCCTTGACAGGTGGGCCCAGGGCAGTAAGTAGGGAGGGAGCAGGAAGCTTGGAGGAAAGTATTGGAAAAGCTCAGTTGTCCTCAGCCAGTTCTGACCTTGAATGCCTTGGAGTGGGTGCTCTTCAGAGGAAAACAAAAACACTACTGTTAGTCCTTTATATTTCATATGTGTGGATATATGTATCTCCATGCATTCACTCCTAACCATCTACCTTCACATGTCTCACAGACAACCATCCATCCATCCACCCATCCATCCATCCAACCACCCATCCATACATCCATCCAACCACCCACCCAACAAATCTACTCAAGAATCCACCCATCTACCCACTCATCCATCCATCCACTCATCCACCCACTCATCCATCCATCCATCCATCCACCCATCCACCCACCCATCCATCCACCCACCCATCCATCCATCCATCCATCCACCCATCCACCCACCCATCCATCCACCCACCCATCCATCCATCCATCCACCCATCCACCCACCCATCCATCCACCCACCCATCCATCCACCCATCTACCCACCTACCCATCCATTCATCCATCCATCCACC